>JACCEG010000347.1:5321-19847 GCA_014065205.1 Tuber brumale | reverse complement strand
GGGGCGAGATGTGCGGTTAGGCCCATACCAGAGGGTCTTGGAGATAAGGTCGGGCTGGGCGGGAGGAGGAATGGGGATAGTTTATGCCATAGCTAGCGCTGCATGCAAGTTCTTGTACCTTAAATAACAACAAATACATGAAGATAAAAAAGAAAAAACAAAAGAAAAAAAACAAAGAAAAAAAAGAAAGTCAGAGTAGATAGGCATCCTCCATCCCCTCTATTTTCCTCGCCCTTGAAATCAACCCTCAACGCTTGGAGTTCACAAACCATCCACCCCCCCTGTCCTCCCGCGCTGGCTTCGGCCTAGGAGTGAGGGCCATTTCCCCCCTCCCCTCTCCGCCCTCTTCTGCTTTCTCAAGTTGTTAGGTCTTTCCTTTCTCCAGCTACTGGCACGCCTCTCGCGCTGCCCGTCCCCGCCTCTCTCCTCGCTTAGCGAGGCCTCTCCACCCGGTCGGCGACCGTTCGCTTCCTATGCTTCAGACTGCAGGGAACACAGTTTGCGGTACGCGGGAACTCTTCAACAGGCCCACGGGTCGATCTTCCTCCTTCCCGCGGTCGGTTTACGCGGTGGTATCCCATCCACTAAGTGACGCTATCTCTCTGAGAACAAGGGACTATATGAGAGACACGGTAAGACCCTTGCCTTCTGCTATTGGGGACCGCCCAGTCAGATACCAACACGATTACCGAGAGTTGACACAGTCGCGTTCAGTTTCCGGCCTGTTCTGTCGGTTGGATTGGCTTGCACCCTACTGCTTGAACCTCCCGCGGCTTGCACCCTACTGCACCACTCTCGCCTGCCTCCCCCCCACAGGTGGCCCATTTTCTCGCTTACATCGCAATCTGGGAGAACCTCTACGGTTTCTGCTGCCAGCACGTATACCTGGCATGGTTGTTGTGGGATCTTTGGTGCCGTTTTTCTTTTGTTTTTTCCCGAGATGTTCTGGGCGGTTACCTTCCTATGTTTTCCTGCTTTCTTCTTAGTTAGGCTTCCCCTATTCTCTCAGTTCGCGTGCGAGGTAGGGACGGGTTTTTCTTTGGGGCGAGATGTGCGGTTAGGCCCATACCAGAGGGTCCTGGGGATACGGTCGTGCCAGTCGGAAGGAGGAATGGAGATTATTTATACCATAGCTAGCACTGCATGCAAGTTCTTGTACTTTAAATAACAACGAATACATGATGATAAAAAAAAAGAAAGAAAAAACAAGAGAAAGTCCGAGTAGATAGGCTCTTCATGCTGGATTCTAAGTTATTTCCTTACGTATTACTTTATGCTTTTACGAATATAAATCTTTACGCTCTTCACGAATACCTACCTACGAGACCAGAACTCTACTACACGAGTACAGTTTAAGAAAGAGTACGATAGGCGATAAGGACTAGAGACACGAGAGTTTCTCCCACCTTATTGAAGGCATTGGCCTAAGAACTGTTGTCAAGAGGGACTGAGAGAAGTATCGCCTACCGGTTGCCTAGAACTGATACCGGTTAAGGATTGTAACATTACGAAGTGTCACTTATAGCGATGCTTCGACGATACCAAGACGGACTATACCTTTGTGGATCAGTCCCTAGAGCTACGCAAGGTAGCAGAGGAGCTACAATGAACAGTGTCGCAACTTGGACGAACTCCAAGTCCGACAACACCAGTAGAAGAAGCAACTTGCGTGGAGTCAACCTTGAAAGAAGAAGACAAAGAAATGGTGGGACCGGGACCAACCGGAGGAGAAGGGGCTGGCCCTGCACTAGGTCCAGGGCCCGAAGCAGCACCAGAGCTGAGTCGCGAGCAAATGGCACAACTCCCGGCACAATTGGGACAACATCGACCCAAGGTCAAACAACCAGAACCATATGCAGGAAACAGACACCAGCTTCGGAACTGGAGGGCTGAATTAACGATCTACTTTCGAGCCACCGGTTGGCAGGAAGGACAGGATGTGGAAAAGATCGTTTATGTTTCGAGTCTCCGGTGAGGAGACGCAAGCAAATGGCTCACACCATACACGGAAGGCAATAAGCTGACAGGATGGAGGAGCTGGGAAGAATTCAAAGAAGCCATCAAATAGCAGTTTGGAGAAGTGGACCCAAAGGGAGCGGCCAGGATCCACATCATGAACATGGAACAGGGATCCTGCTCCACGATGGAATAGGGGAACGAATTCAGACTCCACCAAATGGAAGCACTATTGGATGATGCGACCGCATCACAATACCTATACACGGGCATGTCGGAGAGATTACTGACGGAATCCGAACATTTCCACACCGCGGCTACCATGGTCGACGAATTAGCTGCGTGGGCCATCAGAATGGAAACCAGACTGGCAATCCTACAGAAGCTGAAAAAGCGGGAAAGAACAAAGGAAGCTTCAACACTAAGGAATACGGATGGAACGTTCAGACCAATATCCCCGGTCCACGAAGGAAGTTTCAAACCTACAGTTGATCGAGAGGTGGAAATGAATAAGGCACAAACCAGGCAGCCTCTCAACCTATCCAATGCAGAATACAAGAAGTGGAGAGAGCAGAATCTCTGCTTAAGGTACGGCGGAAAAGGATACCAAATCAGAGAATGCCACAATCGAGTGGACAACGGACAAAAGACGATGACGCCCGCCCAAGGCAACAACCAGATCAGGCAACAGAAGAAGACCAACTGGAAAGAGATGACCACGGAGAAGGATCAACTGGAAAAGGAGAACGGTTCCCAGTAAGAGATGGTCTAGTGGACAAAAAGGGGAGGAAAACCATCGGGAAGGGGTAGATGGAGACGAACGGAATGAAAAAGATGAGTATGGAAAACTACTACATGGGACTACAGGAAGAAGAAGGAGATCATATTATCATTAAAATGACACTATACGCATGAAAACGAGAGGCACTACAATACACGCGATGCTCGACTCAGAGGCAACAGAAGATTTCATCGACCAGGAAATCTGCGACAAATACGAATACCCCCTGATCCTGACACGAAAGAAAAGACAGGTTTATCTACCAGACGGAAAACCCAGCACTATGGGACCTAGAACCCATACAGTGCAAGTACTCATGGCCATAGGCAGCCATAGGGAAGAGGAAACCTTCCATGTAGCGAACCTGAAGAACCATGAACTAGTCCTAGGGATGCCATAGTTACGACAACACAACCCTGCGATCGACTGGGACAAAAACAAGATTACATTGGCTAGCGAATGATGCACGACAGGATGTCTCAACAGTTCGCCAGTGGTGTATACGATACCAGAAAGAGAGGCACAAGAAGCGAACCTGAAGGCATGATTGGACCAACTCAGAGAAGAACCGGATCGGAAATCAGATTCAAGAAGTTGCACGAGAAGGCGCTGGGACCAACGGAGGGCTCCTAACAAGCGACCGGTCATGACCTATATCCTGATGAAGACAAGACGATACAAGCAAGGGGTCAAGAGACAATAGCAACTGGAATAGCTATAGGATTACCTTCCGGTACCTATGCAGGGATAGCACCACGCAGTGGACTAGCAGTTAACAAATGACTCATTACCAACGTGGGGGTCATCGACGCCGACTACACCAGAGAAGTTAAGGTGGTGCTAGCCAACTTAGGGGATATCGACCAAGAGATTCGACAAGGAGACCAAATCGCACAGTTGATCATTGAGAAGATCAACCAAGAAGAGAAGCATGAAGTACGAGAACTTCATGATACCACAAGAGGAACAAAAGGTTTCGGTAGCACGGATAGCCCAGAGACCAAGAAAGAGGAATGGGCACAGATTTGAGAAATATCAGCCCTAGCGTTCGGCCGATATTACAAAAGAGGGGACCTTACGGGAATACTCAAATTGAATTCAAAAGAAGAAAAGCTGGAACTGGCACGAATCAACATCAGTACTGAACTGGCAATCCGATAAAAGCAACAACAGAAAGAGAAGGAGTGGTACGATATAATACAACAAGAATACCACCAGTTCATGAACCTATTCCAGGAGAAAGAAGCGGACCGACCGTCACCAAGAAGGCCCGGAGTGGATTACGAGATCCACATCGAAAAAGATGAGAAGACACAAGCCTAGAAAAAGATTCCTTACCAACGCCTCTTCCCAATGGGGGAAAAGGAGTTGGAAGAATTACGTAGATATATTCAACAGAATATGAAGAGAGGATGGATATGACATTCGTTCGCATCCGCAGGATCACCTATCTTATTTGTCAAAAAGAAGCACGGAAAGATGAGACTGTACGTGGAATACCGAGACCTCAACTCGGTAACAAAGAAGGAGCGATACCCATTGCTACTCATCGGGGAAGCACTAGATCGATTAAGGACGGCGAAATATTTTACCAAACTGGACATCAAGGACCCCTATCACAACATACGGATAAAGGAAGGCGACGAAAGGAAAACAACCTTCGCAACAAGATATGGAGTGTACGAATATTTGGTTATGCCATTCGGGCTAAGCAACGCACCGGGATCATTCCAACAAGGGATTAACTAGGTACTCAACATGTTTTTAGATACATGCTGCATTGTCTATCTAGACGATATACTCATATACTCGGAAAACCTAGAACAACAGAGGAAGGACATCAGCCATATCATGAATGAAATTCAAAGATCGGGGATGAAAATCAAACGTTCCAAATGCGAATTCCACTAGAAGGAAACTGAATACCGGGAATTTATCATCAACGGAAGCGGAGTCCAAGTGGACCCTGTCAAGACAGTGGCCATATGGGACTGGGCGAAACCAAATAACAAGACCGACATCCTATGCTTCATGGGATTTTGCAATTTTTATCGCAGGTTCATAGAGGTTTTTAGCCAACTGGCAAAACCCCTGTATAACCTAACGAAAAAGGATGTCAAATGGGATTGGGGAGAAAAGGAGCAGAAGCCATATGACGACATACAGACTAAACTCACAACAGCAGTAATACTGGTGTACTTTGATCCACGAAGGGAAACAACAATCGAGATGGACACATCCAAATCTGTTTGTTCTGGGATCGTATCTCAAAAATGCGAAGATGGAAATTGGCGCCATGTGTGCTATTGATCAAAGACAATGACACAAGCCGAGTGCAACTATGATGTTACCAACAAAGAAGTATTGGCCATAGTTCAAGCACTCAAGGAATAGAGACGATACATCTAGAACAATGACTACCAGGTCAGGGTTCTCACGGACCACCAGAACCTAGTTCCCTTCATAACAATGAAGGAACTCAATGATAGGCAAATCCGATGGATGGAGAGCCTAAGCAAATACAACTTCAAAATCAAATACGTACAGGGAAAAAAAGGTGGGAAACCCGACGCCTTGACCAGAATTGCCCGCGACAAATCACAAGACAAAGAAGGCGAAAGGATCAAGCAGAAGAATCGAGTTCTGCTTCCAAAGGAATACTTCGAAGCTGTGGAATCAATGGAGATCCAGGACGAGGATGACGAAGAATTGCTAAGTGCAATCGAAGGAGAAGCAGAGTTCCTAGAAATAAGGAGGAGCTTGGAAAGAAGAGACAAAGAAAGAAAAGGGGTGGCCTTGGGCCTCTGCGAATGGAAAAACTACTATATGTGGTACGACGGAAAGATATGGATACCAGAGAATGAGAAGATAAGAACTAACCTTATCAAGAAATACCAGAACAACAAACTGGCAGGACACGGAGGATCGGCTAAAACGATAGAGCTGATTATGCGAAAACACTACTGGCCGGGATTAAGGGAATCAGTCAAACAATATGTCAAAAACTGTGACATTTGCCAAAGGTCAAAGGTGGTACAACACACACCATGTGGGCTATTAAAACCCAATGAAGGACCAGAGAAACCATGGGCATCCATATCTATGGATTTCATAACGGATTTACCTAAGGCCAACGGATATGACTCAATCATGGTCGTAGTAGATCGCCTGACCAAAATGAGTCATTTCATACCAACACAAATTGATATGACGGGACGGCAGTTCGCGACAATATTAATTAAAGAAATCTTTCGACTTCAGGGACTACTGAAGGACATCCTCACCGATCTAGGATCCATATTCATATCAGGAATATGGAAGGAGATAACGAAAGAACTCGGGATCCAGAGAAATCATTCTACGGCCTTCCACCCGCAAACTGATAGGCAGACCGAATGAACGAATGGCATATTGGAACAATATCTACCAGCCTACATCAATTATCAGCAGGACAACTGGGACGAGCGATTACCAATAGCGGAGTTTGCATACAACAACGGAAGACAAGAGACGATTAAGACGACACCCTTTTACACAAACTACGGTCTCGACCCAGAATATCAGGCCATAGGTCATATGACCAAAGGACTGATAACGGATAAAGAAGATATGAGTCAATTACACAATACTGGATGAGCGGAAATGACAACAGCACTATTACGACAAAAAGAAAATTATGATCAACACAGAAAACCCAATCGACACCTACAACAAGGCGATAAGGTGTGGTTACTACCAAGGAATATACGGACGACAAGACCATCCAAGAAATTGGATTACAAGAAAATGGGACCGTTCAAGATATTGGAAAGGATTGGGAAACGAGCATATAAACTCGACCTTCCCCGTCCATGAAGATATACAATACATTCCACATCTCGCTTTTGGAACTCTATCAAGACAACAAGCTCCCTTCACAAATGATTACACCTCCTCTGCCTATTGAATTAGATGGAGAACCCAAATACGAACTCGACGAAATAATCGTCTCTCGCTTGCATTATGGTAACCTTCAGTACCCTGCTAAGTGTACTGGTTATTCCCGCAAACACAATCAAGAGTGGTAACCAGCTATCATCTTCGCAAGCGCTCAAAATGCCCTTCACCTCTTCCACCAACGATACCCACAGAAGCCGCCAGCCGAGTGTCGCGGACGTTCACGAAGGCTTCGAGTTCGAGGGTAGCCCCACGAGGCCTCGACCAGACGCAGACAAGTGGGCTGAGGGCAGAAGAAGAAATCAGAATTAAGAATGAGGAAGAGGCGAAGACCATCGAGGCCGAATGGGCCAAGGTGGCCAAAAATAATGAAAGAAACCATGCCGTCTATCACTGGACGACATGCACGGATGACGGGTGCCATGTGCACCTAGACGGAAAACAATGAAGCAACCTCTTCCTGAGCAAGAAGTCGGCGACAAAGCAGTCACCACCGACCACCCCGATCCTAGCCGAATGGGCAACACAACCACAACCTCCGACCACCGGCCCCTCACACCACAAGATTTCCTGGCAGAACTATGTATGCAGAGACTGCCCCTATCGCCGCAGAAAACAATGGGAAGCGAAGCAGGTTCCGAGAATGGAACCTAAGGAGGGGGGGGATACACAAACCTTTGTGTCCAAGGAAGAACTACGCCGGACGATCATATGGTTGTAGAGAGAAAATGATCGGCTAAGTGGAGGAAACAAAGCGACAATAAGAAACAATCGCACGACTGGAAAACCAGGAAAGGAGATACCAGCAGACGATCGAAGGAGCAAGACGGGGGCTGGATATAGTCCAGGCCTCCTACAACGACAAGATAGTGCAAGTGGAAGTAGCGCTGTGGAAGGAAAAGCACACGCGAAGAGCTATCACTGACGAAGTACACGGGATCCGCCAGGAGGCAAATGACAGCACCAAACGCCTGAGGAGGTTCACGGACCGCCTCCAGGATGAGAGATTCTAAGCTCAAAGGGACTCGAGCTTAGGGAGAGAAGAGCTAATGTTGCGAATGTGGCTTAGCAAGGAAAGGTTTTCACATGACTCATAGTTATGAGTCATAGATATGTTATGTTTTGCACATGACCTCATTAGAGGTCATGGGTTTCGCACATATGACCACTTTAGTCATATGATATGGTTATGATGATGTGTTATGTTGCACACATGACCTCATTTAGAGGTTATGGGTTTTGCGCATGTGACCATTTCGGTCATATGATTAGTTGATGATGTTTTGATATGACTCACGGGTTGTGAGTTACATGTGGTGCGTGACTTAAGGAGTGAGTCACAAGGGTATGAAGGGCAACTATACAAGGAGGACATTAGGTCCAAGTAGATAGGCTGCAGCCATAAGGCTGGTCTGCCTCCCACCGGAGGCCAACCCAGCTACAGCAAGGCTCCACTCCACATTCCCGACTTCCTCCCCCTTCAGGGCCCTTGACGACCACCGCCACCACACGAGAGGCCTGACGTCGGTCTACGCCTCTCTCTCATGGAGATCCCCTGTCCCCTCCCCGCCTATTAGAAAACACCTTCCAATTGATGCTATCGCCTATCGAACCCTCCCCTTCATCCCCGCCTCTGGTCCTCTGCCAGTGGCCTCCCCCGACCTCCTCCCGCCAGCCTGTCTTCCGACTGGAGAAGGGACCCCCTCCTACAAGTCGGTCAAATTGAAAATCAGATCGGCACTTGTCATAGATTGGAACGACCAGTTCCCACCACCCCCGACCTACTCTTACCCAGTGTCCCTGACGCCCCACCCTTTAATGGGGCTCGGCAGGTTCATGGCGGGAAGGATCCACCATATGCGATCAGGCAAAAGCTACCTCGCTGCCCACCCATCATGGTTCACTGAAGACCCCTCTCCCCTCTGCCCGTTTTGCGAGGAGGACGAAGAGGACTTCACCCATGCCATCCGGTCCTGTGTGTCCCGCAGGGAACCTCGTGAGCGCCACCTCCAAGGTCTCACCTCGTTAGATAGGGACAGCCCCCTCTGGTCAAACCCATCCGCTCTCAACTCCCTCCCTAGATACATAAATGTCACAGCGACAGGCTACCCACCTGGCATGCCCCCGGCAGCACGGGACCCCCAGCGCCCCCCGAACGCAGACGCGTCTGCTCTACCAATCCACAGCTTCGGTCCTTGATGCAGGGACCGACCTCAGCCTGTTATGTTTTCTTAGTTTGCTAGGAGATTACTTTTTGTCATGATTATGCGTTTTATTGTTTTATTTCCTTAGGGATTTGGTGTCGGCTATCGGACACGTTTAGGAGGTTTTTATAGTTTGGTGCGAGAGTTCTTTTGTTATTTGGGGGTTTTTGAGATTAAGGTTTTGTTTATGCTATAGCTAGCGCTGCATGCAAGTTCTTGTACCATAAATCAAAGAATACATGAAGATAAAAAAAGATAAAAAAAGAAAAGAAAAAAAAGAAAAAAAAAGAAGAAAGTCCGAGTAGATAGGCCATCCTCTGTCTCCTCTATTTTCCTCACGCTTGAAATCAACCCTCAACGCTTGGGATCTCACGAACCACACATCCCCTCCCTCTCCTCCCATGATGGCTTCGGCCTAGGCATGACGGCCATCCTCCTTCTCCCACTGTCCTCTTTCACTTTTTCACGTGTTGGGGCCTTCCTCCCTCTCGGTACCGCTATGCCTTTCGTGCTGCCCGTCCCTATTCTCTTCCTCGCTTAGCGATGCCCCTCCACACAGTTGGCGACCATTCGCTTCCGCTGCTTCAGATGGCTGGGCACACAGTTTGCGGTACGCGAGAACCTTTCATCAGGCCCATGGTTCGATCTCGCCTTTCCCCTCGCTGGGTTTAAGCGCTGGTATCCCATCCACAAAGTGATGCTATCTCTCATAGAACATGGGACTACATGAGAGACGCTGTAAGATCGCTTGCCCTCCGCCTCTGGGGACCGCCTAGCAAGACACGAACACCATTACCGATAGATGAGATGGTTGCATTCGGTTTCCTTCCTGACCTGATGGTTGGATCGGCTTGCACCCTACTGCTGCACCCTGACTCAGCTTGCACCCTACTGCTACACTGCCTTACCTCGACGCCCCTTGGGTGTCCCTACAGGGCTTCCTGGTCTGGATGGCGCCAGTCCCTGTGCCCTGCCACCGGTTCCTCTTTCCTCGGCCTGGGCTCTTCTCTCTTCAGTTTCCCTCCCACTGTGTCGGGCTTGCCCTTAGCCGTAGACGTTTTTATTATCGTAGGTGGCACTGATCATCCGGGTTAAGACTGTTTGGGGTGGCTCTTGCTATGGGGTTTGGACCACTGTCGGGAAGTGGGCTTTCTTTTGTCCTGATAGGTTTCGGTGGCTTTCTTTTTACAGTCTGTACTGTTTCTGTATACTAAAAGTTGCGGGGCGGGGGAGTTTTTTCAACTGCGCGGGGTTCGGGCGGGGGGGTTTCATGTTCTGGGGGTTTCGCTCCTGTCTACCAATGTGCCTTTTTGTTCGGGTTCATTGACGGCTTTTCTTCTGGCTGTTTCAGGCTGGCATAAGGGTGGAGGTTTACGTGTCTGCCATAGCTAGCGCTGCATGCGGATGGTATACCTTAAACACAAAATAAAATTGATGATAAAAAAAACAAAAAAAGAAAAAAAGTCCGTATAGATAGTCCCTGTGTCGCCTCTATTTTCCGTGTGCTTGAAATCAACCTTCAACACCTGGGATCTGACGAACCACTCACCCCCTCCCTCTCCCCCCACAATGGCTTCAGCCTAGGGGTGATGGCCGTCCACCTCCTTCCTTTTTCTTCTTCTGCTTGTTTACACATTGAGGCTTTCCCCCCTCTGGGTTCCGGTATGCCTTTCTCGCTGCCTGATCTCACCCCTCTCCTCACCTAGCGAGACACCGCCTCACGGTCAGTGAGCCCTCGCTTTCCATGCTTCAGATTGCTAGGAGCACAGTTTGCGGAGGGCGGGAGCTCTTCAACAGGCCCACGAGTCGATCTTGCCCTTCCTCACGGTCGGCTTAAGCGGTGGTATACTATCTACTAAGTAACGCTATCTCTTGTAGAACAAGGAACTACATGAGAGACGCGGTAAAATGCTTGCCTTCCGCCTCTGGGGACCACCCAGAAAGACACGAACATGATTACCGAGAGTTGACACAGTTGCGTTTGGTCTCCTTCCTGACCCGATGGTTGGATCGGCTTGCATCCTACTGCTACACCCTCGCTTGGCTTGCACCCTACTGCTACACTTCCTTACCTCGACACCCTTCACGCGTCTCCACCGCGCTTCCCAGTCTGGATGGCACTAGTCCCTGTGCCCTACCATGGGTTCCTTTTTCCGCAGCCTGGGCTTTTTTCTCCACGGTTCCCCTCCCACTTTGCCGGGTATATCCCTTAGCCGTAGACAATCTTTTGTCATAGGTGGCACTGATTGGCCGGATTAAGACTGTTTAGGGCGGCTCTTGCCATAGGGTTGGACTACTGTCGGGAAGTGGGGTTTCTTTTGTTCTAATGGACTTGGGTGGCTTTCTTTTTACAGTCTTTACTGTTCGTGTATACTACAAGTTGCGGGGTGGGGGAGCTTTTTCGACTGCGGGGGGTGTTGGATTGGCGGCTCTAGGCGAGACCCTTTCATGTTCAACTCCTGGGGCCTTCGGGCTAGGCACCTGGTCTCCGGTGTTGATGGGCTTAGTGACGGTTTTTCTTCCGGCTGTTTCGTGCTGGCGTAGGGGTGGAGGTTTTGTGTCTGCAATAGCTAGCACTGCATGCAGACAGTGTACCTTAAACATGGAATAAAATTGATGATAAAAAAAAACAAGTCCCTGTAGATAGGTTCTTCATGCTTTGTTCTAAGTTATTTCCTTACTTATTACTTTATGCTTTTACGAATATAAATCTTTACGCTCTTTACGAATACCTACCTACGAGTCGAGAACTCCACTACGCGAGCAGAGTTGAAGAAAGAGTATGATAGGCAATAAGGACTAGAGACACGAGACTTTGTCCCACCTTATCGTAGGCATTGGTCTAAGAACTGTGGTCAAGAGGGAATGAGAGAAGTATCGCCTACCCATTGCTAAGAACTGATACCAGTTAGGGATCGTAAGATCCTACATGGGATTGACTTCGCATAATCTTTCCCTACTTACTCATTGGTTTCAAGTATTCTCTTAATATCTTTAGAGGTTTTTCAGATAGTGGATATATTGGTCACCATAGAAGTGTTGATCCTGGAATCAACTTAATCTCATGAGCGAAGGTTTGTCTGGGGGTTAGTTTTTCTGCCATCTGAGCTTCAAACCAATGTTTGCATTGCCTGTATTGCTTTGGTAACGATTCGAGTTCCACCCTATTTTTGATAGTTCCAATCCTTCTGATATAGCAGTCATTCAGGTGCCAAGTTACTAATTCATCATATTCCCACATATTCGCTGGTCCTTCATCTTCATCCATACAGTTTTCAGAACCTTTTGCGGAGAAAGTTCAATTTTCTGTATCTTCTATCTGAGATACTTGGTGTTCATGATGGCACCAACCAAACAGAATTATCATTCTCTAATGACCTGCTTTAGCCACTACACATGACACTTCAGAAATGGGTCAGTTTTTTCCTATCTCCAACTTTGTAGGTAGGATATAACACTTCTCTCCTGTGGCAGCTGATGATGCATCAAAGTCTAAGATATCAACTACATTACTGCATTTAACAATAGGAATGTGAAGGTCTTCAACTAGGTCCTTATTGATAAGGAACATGTTGGATCCCCAGGCTAATAAGAAAACAAGATTGGTCTCGCTTTTGTGCATGTGGAGTTAAGCGATCCCCTGCAGACAGTTGTATCCTTTTGGTTTTGGAGCATCTAATTCCCTGTGCTTTGTGGGGCTTAGGCTTTCTCGGTTCTTGTATTTAGGCATCTCAGGTATTAGGTGTAGGTAATAAGATGTTTGTTACTATGCCCATGTAGTTTTGACCATTGTGGTCTCTACAGATAAACTAGTAACTCTTTAGTTCTAACAATCTGGATCTACATACTAAGCGGTGTTTCACCTATACGCAATTGCAAATGACCAGTTTTCAGAATGGATACCTTCCCTACGATACGCCAAACCTGGGCTCATTGCAGATTTTAGGGTGGTTGCTAGCCATCTTACTACTCTGGTGTGGGGTTCCCACTTTCACTGATCCTTTCCCTTATGGTCTTGGTTAACCTTCCTATGACCTCAGAGTAGCCTTGCACACCAAAGTGATACATCTCTACTCCATACTCTGACTAAAAGGTAGGATAGTACATACGTATAATATGACTTAGACTTGTCTGGTAGGTGGAATGGCACATGTCAGTTGTCCTCCTGTCATGTATTGTTACCAGGTAGATCTTGTATTGCTATATTCCAACTTCTTCGGTATAGAAACTTGCTTGCACATGGGTAGCAGGTGGCCACCAGGTAACTAGAGGAACTTGGTACTGTTGGCTCCTGGGCTATGTGAGCATGTTAACTATCCTCTCTTTCAATCAAGACTCTACATATATTGATTACTTGTGTTCAAGCTCATAAGTCCCTCGTGGGGTCCCTTCACTTAGAGCCTCCTTACTTTGATCAATAGAGAGGAGAACTACTTCACACAGCTTTGATCATTTTCAGTTTCAACTCCTGTAGTTGCACATGGACTACCCAATTCCCGTCATGGTTGGTACCCAATTCGCATTAGCAACCACGGGTTCCCATTGCGATTCCATTTCCACATGGACACTTAATACCCAAACACTACCGCACTTGGTTCCAATGAACTGAACTAGGTCGGTTCTTCATCATTTGCCAGTCCACCGATTCGTTTCGTTCAGACTAGTTGCTAGATGGTGGTGACTGTGGGTGCTAATTTAGGCTTTACTATAGCTGACCTCGCAAGATGAGGTCTCAATTTTATTTGTCTTGAACTGACTATTGCTGCCTATACATGGGCGTCTCCCCCACACATCTGATAAGTCTGGTTTTTCTTTCCACGACACGTGGAATGATTTTCCCGTATCTACATGTCTATTACACTTTGCCAGATACTGGTATGAGCCTGGCCGAAGTTGGTGTGAGTTGTTTTTGCCACCCCTCCTATCTTCTTTTTTTGACTTTTCTCGCTTTTTATCTCATTTCGGTTTTCGTGGTGAGGCTCCACCTCCCTTGACATAGGGTTTTTTGGTCCTTTGGCTCTTTGGTTTTGAGTTCCGTCAGTCATTACTTTTGACTTCCAGGACTTCTCAAGGTTTGTGTAGCTGGTCTCTTGACAGGCTTTTTGGTGCTAACATTGAGGATATGCATAGACGTCAAAAATAGCTGAATATCCTCCTCATACTTGACTTAGTTCATATCCCGAAGCGCCTTTCATTCAGCTTCTACCAGCGTGAAGCGGTTGATCATGTCATGTTCACACCATGTTCACGTAGCCAACTCTGGCAGCTGGACTTCTCTCTGAATGCGGTCCATAGCCTTCCTATACCAGATGGTACATGGAAGTACTACATCTCCTTTAGTATGATTAAGAGAATAGATGTTACGATCCCTAACCATTATCAGTTCTCAGTGACGGGTGGACGATACTTCTCTCTTTCTCTCTCGACGATAGTTCTTAGGCCGTTGCCTACGATAAGGTGGGAGAGACTCTCGTGTCTCTAGTCCTTATCGCCTATCGTACTCTTTCTTCAACTCGACTCTATACTAGAGTCCTTCTTCTCGTAGGTAGGTATTCGTAAAGAGCGTAAAGGTTTTATATTCGTAAAAGCATAAAGTAATAAGTAAGGAAATAACTTAGAACGAAGCGTGAAGAGCCTATCTACTCGGAC
>JACCEG010000346.1:149336-169929 GCA_014065205.1 Tuber brumale | reverse complement strand
GATAAGGACTAGAGACACGAGAGTCTCTCCCACCTTATCGTAGGCAACGGCCTAAGAACTATCGTCGAGAGAGAAAGAGAGAAGTATCGTCCACCCATCGCTGAGAACTGATACCGGTTAGGGATCGTAATACAGGTCATACATGCCTATATGTTATGGTTATGCATGGCTATCATGTAATGTTCAATACTGCCTTCATACACGACCAGCTTCATAGCTCGCAGTGCTAGTCTTTTGGCTTTTACCGGCGTCAATCGCTTGATCATATCACTTTCAAAGCGAGTCCACGTAGCCAGTTCTGGCTGCTGGGTTTCCCCTTGAAGTCAGTCCAAAGCCTTCCAATACCAAATGGTGTAAGGAACTACTATGTCTCCCCTAGTACAGTTCAGCGCGTATATAACTCATTCCCGCGCATGGTCCCAGATCCACGTGTTTCTTGCGAAATAGTGGGTATATTGTATAATCCAAATGTATACATCTTGTGTGGGCTTATCTTCGAGCAATGGGGGTGTTTCTGGCAGTCGCTTAATGTTTAGCACCATCCTGTTAGCAAGTATTTCTGCCATACCAGACTGATCTGGTATGTATCCTCGCCTGCCATAGCTAGGACATCCTCTCCTTCTTGCTCTCTCATTGTCCTTATCATTGTCGTCATCGGGATCTCCTGGGTCATCTCCCTGGGTATTTGTGGGGGATGTATCAGCGGCTTCTTTGCCTTTCCCCTTGTCCTTACATATAGGTGAGAAAGAGTAATCTTCGTCATTTTCCTCTTCCTGGACGCAAGGTAGTGGTGCCGGAACTGGTCTCGTCAGTTCCAAGGATGTTTCCGCTAAATCATTAATGGCTTTCTCTAAAGGCTGAACAGCTTCTGTGGTTTCTTCGGCGATTTTCTTTTGCTCTTGTTGCAACATGTGTAAGCTTGTACGTTATTCTCTGAGACCGTCGTGTTTATCTACCAGCGAGGTTGTGAAGTCTTTATCCTGGGTTACTGTCTGGTTGCGGAAGAGATTGAACTTGCTGCAGAGTTCTGACCCTAATTTTTGCAAAGTTTGGTCTCGTGCAAGGGCCTCCTGTCCTTGCTGCCCTAGACTACCATGTAACTAGGTAGTTACATTTTCATGGGCTTGCTTCCACTGCACCTGTTCAGCTCTCTTCTTGGCCACTTCCTGTAGCATTTACTCTTGGATACGCTTGACCCCCTGTTCTACTACTGCCAGCTGCATCATTATGATTGCAATATCATTGTCATGGATATCATGTCTATCGGCCAGTTGCTGTTGAAGCTTAATTAATTTTAAGGTATTGTCTTGGGTGACTCCCTTCAGATGTTTGAACGTAATATTAGCTTGGTCAAGCGAGGTGTCTATATTTTGCCTTATTCGACCCAATGTTATCTCTAAACGTATAGCCAGCTTGGCTAGGTTTGCAGCATGGTCTTCTCGGGGCTTTGACATGGAGGATCATAATATCTAGTATATAGTAGTAACATTCAAGGATCAGGGGGAGGGTAGAGTTGCTCTCGTGAATGTGGGCTCTTGAGATGTCACCAGAAAGGTGCTATGTATAGCTGAGTCATTGGTTCCTGTGGTATCGGGTCGGGTGCCCATAGGTTCTCCCGCCGTTATTCTCTTTCTCGGATCTTAAGGTATCTCAGCCGTTGCGATACTTTCCAGATAGGATAATTGTTCTAGTAGCGTTGGATGAGTAAATACTGGTACTTTGTACCAGAGTTCTCGATATCCTTCAAAAGGCTTAAGGAATCGAATATAAGGTATGCAACGTCTGAGATGCTGTCGAGGTGTAGGGGGAAAAGGGTTCGGGGGATCTGATTCTGGATTTAGGACTTAAATTTCCATTTTTCGATGTTCGGGATGTACTTGTAGTACATGTATGGGTTTTAGGCCCAGGCTACGGGGGTAACTGGCCCTCAGATGATGGTGCCTATTTTCATGTTCACAGATTACTGGGTACCCCACTTGACGAAGTCTTTTGACTTGGTTGAACTCCACTGGAAGTTCGGACTGTGCCAGGTGCGATATATGAGATTGAATTGATCCCTCATTGGGATACGGAAAGGTAATGTGCACCACAACGATTCTTGAGTAAACTCTTCTTCGATTTCGAATAGCGCAGTGTTGAAGATTTCTTTGAAGCTATGAATGTAAATGGGACAGCGAGGTGCTACGAAAATGTAATCGAAGTATGAGCTAAGGGTGGAGTTTGAAGTGAACTCGTAGTTCATATAGTGAGCCTTGGTAACAGGAGAACTATCAAAATACTGTTAGGCGGACACTGATCTCTAGTATAACTGAGGGACATAGGCCAAAATCTTTCTTTCGCAAAATCTGTCGAGGAAGGCACATCTCAATCAAATAGGTAAACTAAAGATTTATGAGGTTAACAATTTAATATTGATAAGATCTCTTCTCCATTGCTTGATGATGTCTGTAAAGCTCAGGAAGTACTTCGATATTTATATCCCGTGTATGAGTATTCACGGACTACTTCTAACTACCATGCCTGCCAGGTATCATGCTGATTTTAATATGCAAACGTCTAGAATCTTATAAGTGCGAGCACCATTTGACCCTGAAACTTATTACATTCTTTCACGATTACAGAATACTATTCCTCCATTGAGATGACTGCGCTATTTAATATACCAAACAGTGGTCTCCAACTTAGGTTTCCGCATAGACTATTATATTACTCTAGTCTTATTGACTATCGTTCCAGTAGTCTCTTCGGTCATGAAGTGATCAAGTTCATGCCAGGCCACCTAGTGCCAATTGCAAGTCCGCGCCCAATGTGCCAATGTCTTAAGGGTCCCCGACTCATGTAGGTCTTCCTTTCTGAATCTGCTTATCCTTAGTCCGCCGGCCTCTGTGGAAGGGTCTTATTACTAGGACCAACCAACCTACAACTGATCTCAAAAGGGTATGTATGGATTCAGTATGCCTTTAATAGCCTCTGCTACTGGGACATCCTCTTGGAGTATTTCGTCGCAAATGTCCTGTCACGTTCAACCCATAGTTTAGGAAACATAACTTTGAAGCCTACTATCTCAATGCGCCTCCCACAGATCTCTCTCATGCCACTTCCCAGATGTCACCAAAGGTCCCCTCTCATATATGCTGCGAGCCACATATGGTCGGACAGACGGCAGCAATGTATGTGGTCTTATGATGTGTGCTCATTTGATGTGACCCTTTAGTTATGGAACGCAACTCTCGAAATCTTGCTATAGACATGCTGGGCCGCCTAAGGGGGCTCGAGGAAGGTGTTGGCACTCCAGAAAATCGAGGGTCTCTGTGCAGTTACCCTACTGTAAGGTCTGTGCGCTTCTTGTCTGAGATTTCCATATGCCTAACATCTTTCTTACCACAACGTTTACAATCTCTGTCTCGCTTCCACATGTCTATCACACTCTGCAGAATACCGGTGTGAGCCTGACTGAAGTTCATGTGGGTTGTCCTTGCCACACCTCCTAACTTCTTTTTAGGCCATTCTGGCTCATCCTCTCATTTTTGTTAAATTGGTCAGGCTCCACCTCCATTGACATAAGGTTTGTTTGTCCATTGTCCTTTTGATTTAAAGTCCTGTTGGTCTTCTCGTTTGACTTCGGGGACTAATCTTAGCTTGGATAGTTTGTTCCTTGCAAGCTTTTCCCTTGTGAGAATTGCCTCTTCCGATTGACCATGTAGCCTGAGTGCTTCTTCTCATTCTTAATCCGTCATGTATTACAGAGCCAACAACCTGCAGACCATTTGTTTTGGAATTTTGTTTTCAACTTCTTCCCCCCAAGATATTTCGGTCATGGGTGTCCAGATGTTTAAAGTTGTGCATGCCGGCAACATAACGTTCCCTATTGCCCTCGAACTGGACCAGCTTTATAGCTCGAAGTGCTAGTGTTTTGGCTTCTACTGGGGCAAATCGTTTGATCAGATTGTGTTTGAAACGAGTCTACATAGCCAACTCTGGCTGCTTGGGTTCTCCTTGAAGTCCATCCCTAGCCTTCCTATACCAAATAGTGTAGGGAAGCACTATGTCTCCTTTTGTATGCTTGAGTGCATATATAACTCATTCCCAGGCATTTTCCCAGATCCGCAGGTGTCTTGCAAAATAGTCTCCGTATTGTACAGTCCACACATATATGTCTGGAGTGGATTTGTCCGCAAAGAATGGGGGTGGCTCTGATTGCTGCTTTACATTAAGCGTCATCGTATTGGCAAGTATCTTTGCCATACCAGACTGTTCTGGTTTCTGTCCTCACCTACCATGCCTTGGACGTCTTCTCTTTCTTCCTCTCTCATCATCATTGTCATCATCATCACTAGAATCTCCTGGGTCACCTCCCTAGGCAACTGCTGGGGATGCATCAGTGGCTTCTTTGCCTTTCTCCTTTTCCCTTCGCATAGGTGGAGTATAATACTCTTTGTCATCAACTTCCTCAATTGCAGGTAAGGGTGCTGGTCTCGCAGCTTCTGGAGTTGGTACGGTGGGCAGTCTCTTATGTATCGATGCCGTCAATACCCACAAGGTATTATTCGTCACCTCATTTTACTGTTGTTGCTGGTCTTGGGATCTGCAAATCTCTGCCTGATGAGTAGTATTATCTAAACACTATTGTGCTAGGGTATTATTGTCTTCCCTTTCCCGTGGGATGCTTTGAGCACAAAGTTCTAAGAATTCCATCTTTAGGCTGGTAACCATCTGTTCCCGAGTCTGATCTCGGGCTAATGGCTTTTGACTTTATTGCCTGAGAGTCCCATGTAACCTCGTGGTTACCTCTTCATGTTCCGGCTGATGCGTATCTTGGGTGTCTATCTTCTGTGCCACTTCTCGTAGCATTTCCTTTTGGATACTCTTAACCTCCTATTCCACACCTGCCAGCTGCATCAACACGATCACAATATTGTTGTCATGGACATCTTGTCCATCTACTTTTTGCTGTTGAACTTTATATAGTTTTAAGGTATTGTCTTGCGTAACTCCCTTCAAGTATTTGAAGGCAATATTGGCTTGGTCGTGTGAGGTGTCTATGTCTTGCCTTATTTGACCCAATGTTATCCCCAGAGAGGTAGTTAGCCTAGCTCGGTTTGCAGCGTGATCTCCACCTAGCTTTGGTCCGGAGGAGTGCAATATCCGCTGTGTACTTGCGATACTGGATGATAGATACGAGGAAGATAAAGCTCCTCTCCACAACTGAGGATCCTGTGGTATTGTAGGAAAGGGGCTATGTATGGCCGAATCATCAGTTCCCATTGTTTCTGGTTGGGTGTGCCTAGGTTCTCCCACGGTTATCCTCTTTCTCGGGTCTTGTGGTATCTCAGCCATTGTGATCTTTTCCAGATAAGCTAATTGTTCCAGTAGCCTGGGATGAGTAATTACCAGTACTTCATACTTGAGTTCTCGATATTCTTTAAAAGGTTTCAGGAATCCTATAAATGGTATACAAAGTCTGAGGTAGTCTAGGAGTTAGGTAAAAAGAGATTCAGGCAGTTTAATTCTGGGTTCAAGAAATGAATTTCCTTTTTCAAAGTTCAAGATGTACTTGTAATACATATGTAGGTTCTTAGGCCCAAGCCAAGGGTTTGGGTAGTCCTGGGCTAACTGTGCCAGGTTTCTTGACTTCAGAGTACTGGGTGCTCCAGTCGACGAGGTCTTCCGACACGGTAGAATACTGCTCCAAGTTTGGAGCGTGTCAAGTGTGATATATGCACTGGAATTGATCCCTTGTCGGGATCCTGAAGGGTATTATAAACTACTAGGGTTTTTGTGTATACTCTTCTTCGATTTCGAATAGCTCACTGTGTAATATTTCTTCAAAGGTATGAATAGAAATCAAGCAGTGTCGAGCTATGAATATGTAATCAAAGTGAGAGCTAAGGGTGGTGTTTGAAGTGAACCCATAGTTCATATAGTGAACTGTGGTGACAGGAGAACTATCAATATACTGTTAGGTGAATGCCAAATGCTTATATAACTGAGAGACATAGACCAAAATCTTTGTTGGGGGAATCTATCGAGGAAGGCCCGTCTCGATGATATATATAATGTAAAGATTTATGTGGTAGACAAATTTTTATATTGATAAGATCTCTTCTCCATTGCTTGGTGATGTCTGTAAAGCTCCTGAGGCACTTCGATATTTATATCCCGTGTCTGAGTATTCGCGGACTACTTCTAACTACTGTGCCTTAGAAGTTCTACTTTAGTTTTAATACACAAACGTCCAGAATCTTATAAGTGCGAGCACTGTTTGACCCTGAAACTTATCACACCCTTTCAAAGTTGCGGAATAGTATTCCTCCGTTGAGATGACAGAGCTATTTGTTATACCAAATAGCGGTCTTTAACCTAGTTGTCCATATAGACTATTATATTACACTAGTCTAGTTGACTATCATTCCTGTAGTCTCTTTGGTCATGAAGTGATCAAGTTCATGCCGGGTCACCTAGTACTGCAGGCCCATCCGCGCTTAACCTGGCAACGTCTTAAGGGTCTCCAACTGATCTGTATCTTCCTTTTACAGTGTGCTTCCCCTTGGTCCGCCGGCCACCGTAGAGGGGTCCTATCACTCGGACCGACCAACCTTTAGCTGATCTCAGAAGAGTATGGGTGGATTCGGTATTCTCTTTATAGCCTCTGCTACTGGGACATCCTTTTGTAGTATTTTGCTAAAAACATCCTGTGACATTCAGCCCATAGTTTAGAAAGCCTAAACTTAGAGCCTACTATCTCAATCTGGCTCTTGGGGAAATCTTCCGTTCTACCTCCCGATATTGCTAAAGGACCCTTCTCGTATATCCTGCGAATAGCATGCAGTCGGACAGACACCGGCGACGTCTATAGTGTTATGAATTGGGCTTCATTGATGTGACTTTTTAGTTCTGGGACGCAATTCTTGAAATCTTACCAATGATGTGCAGGCCCCTTAAGTGGGCTGGTGGGGGTTGTTGGCACTCCAGGAAATCGAGGGTGTGTGCGCATTTACCCTACCATGGGTCTGTGCACATATCTTGTCTTAGATTTCCATATGCCTAACAGTAAAGCACAGGAGGCACTTCAATATTTATATCACGAGTCTGAGTGTTCATGGACTACTTCTAGCTACTATGCCTTTGCAGTACTCCCCTGGCTTTAATCAGCAAATGTCTAGAATCTTATAAGTACAAGCACTGTTTGATTCTTAAACTTCTCACACCCTTTCACGGTTACAGAATTGTATTCCTCCCTTGAGATCACTGTGCTATTTGTTATACCAAACAGAGGTCTTCAACTTAGTTGTCCTCATAAACAATTAGATTACTTTTTAGTCTTATTGACTATCATTCCAGTAGTCTCTTTGATCATGAAGCGATCGGTTTTATACCAGGTTACCTAGTGCCAATCGCAAGTCCAAGCTCGACATGTCCGTGTCTTTAGGATCTCCGCCTTATCAATGTCTTAAGGGTCTCTGACTTATCAATGTCTTTAGTGTCTCCGACTTATTAATGTCTTCCTTTTTGCGAGTACTTCCCCTTGTTCTACCTACCTTCATAGAGGGATCCCATTAATAGGACCAATCAACATACAGTTGATGTCAGAAGGGTATGGGTGGATTCAGTATATCCTTAGTAGCTTCCACCACTGGGACATCCGCTTGGAGTATTTCTCCCAAAATTTACTGTCACCTAAGGCCTATAGTTTAGGAAGCCTAACCTTAAAGCCCACTATCTCCATGCGCATTTGATGGATTCCTTCTGTTTCACTTCCCAGGTATTGCCAAAGGTCCCTCTCTCATAGCTCTCGCGAACAGCATATGGTCAGTTGAACGGTGGCGACATATATGGTGTTATAGAGTGGGTATTATTGAGGTAATATTTTAGTTATAGGATGCCACTTTGAAAATCTCGCTAATGAAGCGTGGTACCTATAAGGGAGCCAGATGGGGGTATTTGCCTCTGGTAAATCGAGGGTCTGTGTATAGTTACCCTATCGTGAGGCCTGTGCACTTGTCACTGATTTCTATATGCCAAACAGTTGGGTCCGCTAACAGGAAATCTTTAGTCTCTGCCTGTAAGAAGAGACCTGGTGAGCTCATAGAAGTTGGGTGCTCACAAACACTGGATAGTAATAGAGAGTATCTGGCACTATATTGAATCTAATAAGTATATAGGTGTTCTCTTCTACCCTAGCAATCAACTACCTCTCAAGTAAGAAACTCATTGAGTGAAGCTTTAGGCTTAATAATATTAAGTTTTACTGCTTTGTTTTCCTTTCTTAACTATAGTTGAGATTCTTATATTGTTTTATATTCAAAGAAGACTTCAGTATGGTTGCACTCTTGAGATCCATCTTCTTACTAGGAGTCTCCATTATACTTATACATTATATCCTCATTTATAAGTTCTATTATACTGTCTCTTCAACTCTACTTGATATAGTATAGTTTTCTCATAATTAGTAATTATAAAGCAGTAAAGAGCATAATGGATTTTATGGTTACAAAAATTTATAAAGTAATAAGTGAGACTAGAATTTAGAATAAAGTATAAAGAGCTTAGCCTTTTAGATTTCAGAAACCACTTCTATAGTCACTCTTTATACTGTGTAACACATATCTTGTATCATAAAACCTCTAATACTTACAACTGTAAGTTATATGAAATCTCATAGACTATTAGGCATATGGAAATCTAAGACCACAAAGTGCACAGACCTCGTGGTAGGGTAACTGCACACAGACCCTTAGTTTACTGAAGCCAACACTCCCCTCCAACCCACGTATGGGGCCCACATATCATTAGTGAGATTTTGCGAGTTGCGTCCTATAACTAAAGTGTCACTTCCATAAAGGCCAGTCCATAATACTATATACGTTGGTATCGTCTGTTCGACTGCATGCTGTTCACAGGTTATTTGAGAAGTGACCTTTCGAGGTGTCTGGGAAGTGGAACAGAAGATATCTGTCAAAGGCACATTGAGATAGTTGGCTTCAAAGTTAGACTTCCTAAACTATGGGCTGTAAGTGACAGGATGCTTTTGGAGAAATACTCCAAGCGGATGGCCCAGTAGTGGAAGCTACTAAGAATATACCAAATCTACCAATACCCTTCTGAGATCAGATGTAGATTCATTGGTCCTAGGAATGGGACCCCTCTACAGAGGCAGGCGGACCAAGAGGAAGCACACTCAAACAGAAAGACCTAGACAAGTTAAAGACCCGTAAAGACATTGCCACATCTGGCTTGGACTTGCCATTGGCACTAGCTGGCCCGGCATGAAACTAATCATTTCATGACTGAAGAGACTACTGGAATGATGGTCAATAAGACTAAAGTAATATAATAGACTATACAAATAACTAAGTTGAAGACCACTGTTTAGTATAACAAATAGCACGGTCATCTCAATGAAGGAATACAATTCTGTAGCCATGAAAGATTGCGAGAAGTTTCAGAGTCAAATAGTATTTGCACTTATAAGATTCTAGATGTTTGTGTATTAAACCCAGAGTGGTACTTCGAAGGCATAGTAGTTAGAAGAAGTCTGCAAATACTCAGACATACGATATGAATATCGCAGTCCCTCCCGAGCTTTACAGACATTATCAAGCTACGGAGAAGAGATCTTATCAATATAATCTTGTTCAGACTTTAATCTTTACCTTTACCTACTTTATCAAGACCATCCTTCCTCACCAGATTCTCCCAACAAAGATTTTAGCCTACATCCCTCAGTTATACTAGAGTTTGGCATCCACCTAATATAGACAACTCCTTTGAGTTGGTATACCTCCTATCCTAAACCAATTATAACTTAATAAGAAAGTTATAATATGTTCTAATCAGGTTATATGCACAAAACCCATAACTCAGAATTTGAGTCATGTGTAAACTCATAATATTATATATTGTGCGTGGACAAAATTAAGTGGAGGTACCAGGGGGCATGACAACCGATCGCTCCCAGACAACCTCGCACAACAGCCCCACCACAAAGATCATTACCACCCAACCTATATCCCATAATACCCCCTCTTTTTTTATTCTGAGAAATAATGGCTCCTGTTCTTCGCAGTCATCCCAAAAAACCTATTCCTTCTTAGCATCTCAGTCAATGGACAAGTGGGAGGGTGTATGGTTTGCATGAAGGAGGCATGCCCTTGACAGACATTTCCCACAAACTCAACATCCCTCTTAGTACTGTTAGTGACACAGTAGTAAGAGGGGATCAAGAGGGAGAGGAGAAAGAGGGCAGAGGAAGACATCCTAAGACTTCTAAGGCTCAGGATGAAGCTATGGCTGAGGAAGCCCTCAAAAATCGCCATCTCAGCTAGAAAGACATTGCCAAGAAAATTGTACCAAATGTCTCTGAAAAGACTATAAAGCGCAGACTGTCAGGAAGAAATCTTAAAAAATGGGTAGCACAAGAAAGAATACATCTTGATGAAGCTCTTGCTGAGAGGAGATAGAAATGGGCCTTTGCTGATAGGCATTGGACAAAGAATATGTGGAGAAGTGTTAGGCGGACGCCAAACTCAAGTATATAACTGAGGGACGTAGGCCCGAAATCTTTTATTGGAGAATCTGTCGAGGAAGGCTCGTCTCGATAAAGTAAGGTAAGGTAAACATTTAAAGTGTAGAACAATATTATATTGATAAGATCTGTTCTCGGTTGCTTGATGATGTCTGTAAAGCTCGGGAGCACTTCGATATTTATATCCCACGTCTGTGTGTTCGCGGACTACTTCTAACTACTATGCCTCTGAAGTACCACCCTGGTTTTAATACCCAGACGTCCAGAATCTTATAAGTGCAAACACCGTTTGACCCGGAAACTTATCACACCCGTTTCGCAGACTCGGAATAGTATTCTTCTGCTTTAGATGACTGCGCTATTTGTTATACCAAACAGCGGCCTTCAACTTAGATGTCCACGTAGACTATTATGTTACTGTAGTCTGGTTGACTATCGTTCCAATAGTCTCTTCGGTCATGAAGTGATCAAGTTCATGCCGGTTCACCTAGTGCCAATCGCAAGTCCGAGCCCGACATGTCAGCGTCTTAAGGGTCTCTGACTTATCTAGGTCTTCCATTCTGAGCATGCTTCCCCTTGGTCCGCCGGCCTCCGTAGAGGGGTCCTATTTCTGGGACCAACCAACCTACAGCTGATCTCAGAAGGGTATGGGTGGATTCGGTATTCCCCTAATAGCTTCCACTACTGGGATATCCTCTGGGAGTATTTCGCCGAAAACGTCCCGTCACTTTCGGCCCATTGGTAGGAAGCCTGACTTTGAAGCCTACTATCTCAATGCGCCTGCCACGGATTTCGTCCGTTCCACTTCCAGGATGTCGCCAAAGGTCCCCTCTCATATATCCTGCGAACAGCATGCAGTCGGACAGACGGCGGCGACGTATATGGTGTTATGAAGTGGGCTTTATTGATGTGACATTTTAGTTATGGGACGCCACTCTCAAAATCTCGCTAATGACGTGCGGGCCCCATACAGGGGCCGGAGGGGGGTGTTGGCTCCGGTAAATTGAGGGTCTGTGCGCAGTTACCCTACCCTGGGTCTGTGCACAAGTCTCGGATTTCCATATGCCTAACATGAGCTCCCTCCTACCAGGCTTCGCCTCGAATGCCTTTATAACCATTTTTATAATTTCTTCTAAATACATTTTAAGACTCAGTGTGATCAGCGTAAAAATCGTCCCGCATTTATTTGGCCACGGTGGGAAAACCTTTTCCTCACTATCTTACTTCTGCCCTTCCCGGTATCTCCGGATTTTCATTATGAAAATTCTCCACAACTTCTTCCGCATTTTCCATACCGGTGGCCGGCTCCCATGTGTTCTCATCTTCTGAACACCCTTGCCATTTAACGGAGTACCACAGTTCCCGCTTCTCTTGATAGCAGCCACGTACTCGTTTCCTATAAGAACGAATCTCGCTTCTTACGATCTTTTCAACCTCCCATTGCAGATCGCTGTCAATATCTTCGGGTTCTCTAGGGGGTTGTTGGCGATTGTCATGAACTGACTCGCGATAGGGTTCCAATAGTGCGACATGGAATACGGGATGAATGTTCCAGCGATCAGATATGTTCAGTTTGAATACCCTTCATCCGCGTTTTTCCATGATTTGGAAAGGACCGTATAGCTTTGGGCTTAGCTTCTATGATTTCCATCGGGTGCGAATCTTTTTGGTGTTTAACATTACGTTGTCCCCGATATTGAAGTCTGGCTGTTGTCGAGCTTTCCGATAATAATACTTCGACTTTCCTTTCCGTGTCGTTTCTAGTGACCCTCTCGCTTGTTCATGTATCGTCTTAATCCAGTTCGCATATAAGGTTGCTCCTGGATTTTCAGCTTCGCGCTCCATCATCCACTCGGTCTGTGGATGGAATCCGTAATTCGCATAGAATGGCGACATCCCATGAGCATTGGTTGCGGAGTTGTTGTAGGCATGTTCAGCTAGCGGTAGTAACTGATACCAGTCGTCCTGATCGTAGTTGGCAAAACTTCTAAGGCAACCTTCCAGCACTTGGTTGGTACGTTCGGTTTGTCCGTCAGTCTGAGAGTGGTATGCCGTTGACATTCTTCGCTTAATTTCCAACGCTTTGCAAAGGGATTCCCAAAGTTCTCCTGCGAACTTTGAAACCATGACTGACACAATTTCGGTTCGCAGGCCGAGCAGCCTCCATACTTCTTTCAGGAATGCATTTGCGACATCCTTGGCAGTAGCCGTAGTTTGTAGTCCGATGAAATGTGCCATCTTTGTAAAGCTATCAACTACTACCATTATCTGAGTACACCCTTGTGACTCTGGTAGTTGAGTGATAAAGTCCACCGAGATAGATGCCCATGCTGCGTAGGGTATTTGCAACGGTTGCAGTAACCCATACTTGGCATGTTTAGGTGACTTATTATGTTGGCATTCATCGCAGGATCGTAGGTAGTCGTTCACCCATGCCGCAAGTCCTTTCCAGTAGAAGTCTCGCATGATTATTTCCCAAGTTTTTTCTTGTCCGAAATGTCCTGCAACTTTTGCATCGTGACATCCTTCTGCGATCTGGGTATATAGCGCCTGATTGTCTGGTACAAATAGTCCTTGCTTATAATATAGTAGATCGTTGGTCAAGGTCCAATCTTTGGGAAAATCCTTTCCCTAGTCTCGTAGCTTAATGAGCTCTTCCCTTCGTTGCCTCCACGCTGCGTCTGTTTCGATAGCTGCCTGTATTTCGTTTAAGAATTCAGGATTGAACTGCTTCATACCTTTCTGCAGGAGAATAGCATTTGACATTAGAACTTTTTCGGGTACTTCTGAAATGTCGTACCAATGTTCATTGTCTTTAGCCGATGCCTGTAGGTAGCTGATGCTAGGTTCCTGTTCCTTGATGATTAAGGATCTTGTCGCTATATCGGTGCTTCCGAATCCTGTAGTCTCTGGTTCCGTTTCTTCTCAGTCGTCAACTTCCATCATGTCTGAGGTGTTGACCTTTTCTACCACTAGTTGAGCTATGCGATCGCCCATTCTTATTTGGCAGTCCACATCCTTATGGTTGAAAAGTACGACTTTGAGTTCGCCGGTGTAATCAGCATCGATTACCCCTGCGCCGGTAGAGATTCCACTTCCGACCGCTAATCCACTTCTTGGGGCAACTCTTCCTTAAGTTCCTTCGGGTAGCCCCTCGGCTATACCCGTCCTTATTAATGCTTGTCCATATTTCGGGACAATGTCATCTTCTATGGCATACAGGTCATGTTCTGCCGCCATTCTTGAGCCCTTCGTTGGCAAGTATGCCTTTTTGCTCAATCGCTTGACCGTAATCACGGGTTCCTTTCCTCGTCTTCGAGGGTCCCGATTCAAATCTTTATCTCCATCCCAGTCTTCTCCTTCATCACCTACCCTCGCTACTAGCGATACCAAGAAATTTTCTTCTTTTAAAATTTTCTGTTTGCGATGCGTAGCTCCCTCCTCAGGATGGTACTCCGGCCGTCTGGTTAATGCATCAGGCTTTCCGCCCTTTGTGCCTGGTCGGTATACAATACGAAAATTGTATTCTACCAACTTTGGAGCCCATCGAATTTGACGGCCACTGCAGACTTTTGAGGTGAGGAAGTATTGTAGGTTCTGATGGTCGGTAAAGACTGTGATCTGTTTCTCCGTTCCTATTAAGTAGTGTCTCCATTCTTTAAAAGCTTCCTGGATCGCAAGAAGTTCTTTATCATGAATCTCGTAGTTGCGCTCCGCTGAGTTTAATTTTCTGGAATGGAAAGCTGCTGGATGTAATCTTTTCTCAAAGTATTGAGAAAGAACGCAGCCGAGTGCAAAATCGCTAGCGTCCGTTTCTACCACCGTTTCTCTTTCTGGGAAACAGTGGTGAACTATGGGGGCTGTGGTGAATCGGTGCTTTAGCTCTTCGAAAGCCGTGTCCTGTTCAACCCCCCATTTAAAATTCTTTGGATTTGCTAGTAATGTCTCGGTTATTGGCTTGCAAATAGCCGAGAAGTTTTTTATGAATCGTCGGTAGAAGTTAGCAAACCCCATAAAGACTTGTACTTCTCTAACCGATTTAGGCACTTTCCACACTATTATGGATTCCATCTTTCGGGTGCTCATAGACTCTCCATCGACCGCCACCATGTAGCCGAGGAATTCTACCTCTGTGGCATGGAAAGTCGATTTTTTTAGCGATACCGCTAATTGAAAGTCTGATAGACTTTGTGAAACTTTCTTAACAGCTTCGATGTGTTCTTTTTCATTCTTTGAGTAGATGAGAATATCATAAAGGTAACATACAACTCCGACGTCCAAGTATTCTTGTAGAACTTGGTTCATCATATCTTGGAACGTTGCCGGAGCGTTGACCAATCCAAAAGGCATAACCTTATATTCGTAATGTCCGTATCTCGTACGGAACGCTGTCTTCCATTCATCCCCTTCCTTGATCCTAATCAGGTGGTAAGCGTCCTTATGGTCTAACTTGGTGAAGATCTTTGCACCTGCTACTCTATCTCTGAGTTCGGACATTAATGGAAGGGGATGTTTGTTGAGGATAGTAATCTTGTTTAGATTTCAATAATCCACAACTAGACGTAGTCTACCATCTGGTTTAGGAACGATTAATATGGGTGCGCCTGCCGGCGATTGGCTCCTTGTGATTTTCCCTTGTTTGATCATCGTTTTCAAGTATTCTCGTAAAGCGTTAAGCCGTTTTTCGGATAGTGGATATATCGGCCCCCAGGGGGGGGTTGATCCTGGAATCAACTTAATTTCCTGATCGAATGTCCATCTTGGAGCTAGTTTTTCTGCCATCTGGGCTTCAAACAAATGTTTGTATTTCCAGTATTCTTGCGGTAATGATTCGAGTTCCACCGTATTTTCGATGGCTCCTATTCTTCCGATGCGGCAGGCATTACGATCCCAAGCAACTGATTCATCATATTCGAACATATCCGCTATTCCTTCATCCTCTTCCACACAGTTTTCGCAACATTTTGCGGAGAAGGTCCAAGTTTCTGCATCATCTATGTGAGACACTGGGTGTTCACGATGCCACCAACCAAAAGGAATTATCATTCCGTAGTGACCTGCTTTAGCCACTTCACACGATACTTCAGAGATGTGTCGGTTTTTTCCTATTTCCAATTTTATTGGAAGAGTGTAACACTTTCCTCCAGAGGCAGCGGACGATCCGTCAAAGCCTAAGATATCAACTGCATTGTCGCATTCTATAGAGGGAATGCGAAGGTCTTCAACTAGGTCCTTATTGATAAGAAACACATTGGATCCCGAGTCTAATAGGACTATAATTTTGTATCGCTTATCGTGTATATGGAGGTAAGCGATCCCCTCCGGACAGTTTTATCTTTTTGGTTTTGGAGCTTCTAGTTTTACTCTTTTGGTGTGGATAAGACTTTCTTGGTTCTTTCGTTTAGGCATCGTTGGTATTGGGTGTAGGTAACAAGATGTTTGTTACTACGCCCGCGTAGTTTCGACCATTGAGGTCTCCTCAGACAAACTAGTAACTCTTTAGATCTAACAATCTGGGTCTACATACTGAAACGGCGTTTCACCGATACGCTATTGCGCAAGACCAGTTTTCAGGCTGGATGCCTTCTCCCGACACGCCAGACCTAGGCTCATAGCAGATTTTGCGCCGGTTATTACCCATTTTACTCCCCTTGTGTGGGGTGCCCACTTTCACCGAATCCTTGCCCTTATGGTTTCGGTTATCCGTCCAGCTCCCTCAGAGGGGCCTCGCGCACCAAAGCGGTACATCCCTATCCCACACTCTGGCCAGAAGGCAAGATAGTACATCCGTATAATACGACTCAGACTCATGTGGTAGGTGGAACGGCCCGCATTGGTTGTCCTACTGTCATGTATTGCTATCAGGTAGATCTTGCATTGCTATGTCCCAACTTCTTCGGTATAGTAACTTGCTTGCACACGGGTAGCAGGCAACCACCAGGTGACTTGAGGAACTTCGTACTGTTGGCTCCCGGGCCATGTGGGCATGTTAACTATCCTCTCTTTTGATCAAGACTCTCCATATATTGATTCTTGTTTTTGAGCACGTAAGTCCCTCGTGGGGTTCCTTCACTTCGAGCCTACTTGTGTTGATCCTGAATGGAGAAACTTGCTTCGCGCCGGTTTGATCATTTTGAGTTTCGTCTCCCGTAGTTGCACACTGACTACCCGATCCCCGTCATGGTCGGTACCCAATACACCCCAGCCAAAGGTGGTTCCCATTTCGATTCCAGTTCCCTTAGGACACTGAATACCCAAATGCCGTCGCCGTTGGTGCCAGCGAACTGACCTAGGTCAGTTCCTCGTCGTCTGCCAGTTCGCAGATTTTATTCACTTGAGCTGGGTGCTGAACAGATGCGACTTTGCAAGCTAATTTGGGCTTCACAATAGCCGATCTTGCTCGTCGAATTCCCATTTTTATCAGTCATGAGCTGACCGTTGCCGCCGATATATGGGCATCACTCCAACACGTTTGATAGGTGTGGTTTTTCTTTCCACAACGTGTGCAACCACCTTCTTTCCTCCGCGTGTCTATCACACTCTGCGGGATACCGGTATGGGCCTGGGCGAAGTTTGTGTGGGTGGTCTTTGTCGCACCTCCCAACCTTTTCCTGGGCCATTCCGGTTCATCGTCCCTTTTCCTTTTTCGTGGTGGGGCTCCATCTTCTTTGACATAAGGTTTAGTATCCCTTTGTCGCTCTGGTTTAGAGTCCCTTCGGTCTTCTCTTTTGACCTCTTGGACTAATTTTGGTTTGGACGGTTGGTCACGTCCAATCTTCTTTCTGGCTAGCAGTCCTTCTTCTGACCGTCCGCATAGCTTTAATGCCTCTTCCCATTCTTGGTCCGTCGTATCTTGCAGCGCCGACAACCTGCGGACAATTTGTTCGGGAAGTTTGTCTTCGACTACCTCGCTCCAGGACTCCCCGGTCATGCGTGCAGGAATATTATGATTGTGTATGACTGTCAGGTAGCGTTCGATACTGCCGTCGTATGTGACTAGTTTCATTGCGCGAAGGGCTAGCCTTTCGGCTTCTACTGGGGCAAATCGCTAGATCATGTCATGTTCAAAACGAGTCCATGTCACCAGCTCTGGCTGCTGGGTTTCACCTTGAAGTCCGTCCATAGCCTTCCGATACCATATGGTGTAAGGAAGGACAATGTCTCCTTTTGTACGGCTGAGCGCGTAGATGACTCGTTCCCGGGCATCATCTCAAATTCGCGGGTTCCGTTCAAAATAGTCAGTGCATTGAAGGATCCACACTTATATGTCTTGTGCGGGTCTATCTTCAAAGAATGGGGGAGGCTCTGATGGTCGCTTAATATTTAGCGCCATCGCGTTGGCAAGTGTTTCTGCCATGCCAGATTGTTCTGGTGTTTGTCCTTGCCTGCCTTGGCTAGGACCTCCTCTCCTCCTTCCTCTTTCATCATCATCATCAGCATCGTCGTCACTGGGATCTCCCGGGTTACCTCGTTGGGCACCTGAGGGGAAAGCATCAGCGGTTTCTCGGCCTTTCCCCGTGTACCTGCGTGTAGGTGGAGCGTAATACTCCTCGTCATCCGTTTCTTGGACTGCAATTAAGGGTGCGGGTCCTGCAGCTTCGGGACTTGGTTTCGCGGCTAATATTGTATTTATTGCCGCGGTTAACCCCTTTAGGGTTTGGTTTGTCACGATATTCTGCAGTTGTTGCTGGTCTTGAGACCTGCGAATTTCTGCTTGGCGCGTAGTCTGATCTGTGCGCATTTGTCCTAGAGTGCGATTTACTTCTCTTTCGCGCGTGACACTTTCGGCGCGGAATGCGACAAAATCTGCTCCCAGACTGATGACCATCTGTTCCAGAGTCTGATCTCGGGCTAATGCCACTTGGCTTTCTTGCCCGAGTCTTTCATGTAACCTCGTGGTTACTTCTTCATGTCCTTGTTGATGCCATTCCTGAGCGCCAATTTTCTTTGCGACTTCTCGCAACATCTCTTCTTGTATCCCCTTGACTTCGCTTTCCACGCCTGCCAGCTGCATCAAGAAGATGGCTATATCATTATCACGGACATCTTGTCCATCAGCGATTTGCTGTTGAACGTTAATTAATTTTAAGGTATTATCTTGGGTGACTCCCTTCAAATGTTTGAAGGCGATGTTGGCTTGCTCGAGCGAAGTATCGATATCTTGTCTTATCTGTCCCAACGTTATCCCAAGACGCGCAGCCAGTCTTGCCAAGTTTGCAGCCTGTTCCCCTGGTCTCAGTGTGGGGACCCTTGATATCCTATGAGTGCTTGGGACACTAGAGGATCGGTGAGAGGGTACATTTCCTCTCCGGAATGTAGGTTCCTGAGGTGTCGATGGGAAGGGACTATGAATGGCGGAATCATCCGCCTGATCCGTGTTGTCGGGTCGGGTATCCATAGGTTCGCCTGCCGCTATTCTCTTTCTCGGATCTTGAGGTATCTCAGCCATTGTGATACTTTCCAGGTAGGCTAGTTGCTCTAATAGCCCTGGATGAGTGATTTCTGGTACTTCATACCAGAGTTCTTGATATCCTTTAAAAGTTTTAAGGAATCGTATGTAAGGTATCCAACGTTTGAGACACTCTAGAGGTCTAGATATAAAAGGGTTCGGTTGGTCCGACTCTGCACTCAAGACCTGAATCTCCTGTTTTTTGAGGTTTAGGATGTACTTAAAGTACATATCAAGTGTGTTAGGCCCAGGCCGAGGGGATGTCTGGCCCCGGGGTGACTGTTGCGGGGTTTTTCTTTTCTTTCTCTTCTGTCTTCAAAGAGCACTGGGTGCTACAGTCGACGAAGTCCTCGGACTCTGTCGAATTCCACTCAAAATCCGAACCGTGCCAGGTGCGATATATACTATTGAATTGATCCCTCATTGGGATCCCGAAAGGTACTGTGAACCACGAGTGTTCTTGCGTATATTCATCTTCGATTTCGAACAACTCGGGATCGCATATTTCTTCGAAGGAATGAATATAGATAGGACAATGAGGTGCTTCGAAAATATAATCGAAGTCTGAGGTGTGGGTGGAGTTTGAGGTGAATGCGTAGTTCATATAGTGAGCCTTGGTAACAGGAGAACTATCAATATACTGTTAGGTGGACGCCAAACTCAAGGATATAACTGAGGGACGTAGGCCCGAAATCTTTTATTGGAGAATCTGTCGGGGAAGGCTCGTCTCGATAAAGTAAGGTAAGGAAAAGATTTAAAGCATAGACCAATATTATATTGATAAGATCTCTTCTCTATTGCTTGATGATGTCTGTAACGCGCGGGAGGCACTTCGATATTTATATCCCGCGTCTGAGTGTTCGCGGACTACTTCTAACTACTATGCCTCCGAAGTGCCACCCGGGTTTTAATACCCAGATGTCCAGAATCTGATAAGTGCGAACACCGTTTGACCCAGAAACTTATCACACCCTTTTCGCAGACTCGGAATAGTATTCTTCCGTTTTAGATGACTGCGCTATTTGTCATACCAAACAGCGGCCTTCAACTTAGATGTCCGCGTAGACTATTATGTTACTGTAGTCTGGTTGACTATCGTTCCAATAGTCTCTTCGGTCATGAAGTGATCAAGTTCATGCCGGTTCACTTAGTGCCAATCGCAAGTCCGAGCCCGACGTCTCAGCGCCTTAATGGTCTCCGACTTATCTAGGTCTTCCATTCTGAGCATGCTTCCCCTTGGTCCGCCGGCCTCCGTAGCGGGGTCCTATTTCTAGGACCAACCAACCTACAGCTGATCTCAGAAGGGTATGGGTGGATTCGGTATTCCCCTAATAGCGTCCACTACTAGGATATCCTCTTGGAGTATTTCGCCGTAAACGTCCGGTCACTTTCGGCCCATTGTTAGGAAGCCTAACTTTGAAGCCTACTATCTCAATGTGCCTTCAACGGAGTTCCTCCGTTCCACTTCCCAGATGTCGCCAAAGGTCCCCTCTCATATATCCTGCGAACAGCATGCGGTCGGACGGACGGTGGCAACGTATATGGTGTTATGAAGTGGGCTTCATTGATGTGACATTTTAGTTATGGGACGCAACTCTCGAAATCTCGCTAATGACGTG
>JACCEG010000346.1:133524-148705 GCA_014065205.1 Tuber brumale | reverse complement strand
GGGCCCTGAGGATGTGGTCAAAAAGACAATTGAAGAGGCAATCACTCATTGTTGGGAACTTCTTGATTCAAAGGTTTTTGATACTCTAGCAGGATCTATGGTGAATAGGGTAGAAGCAATTATTAAGGCTGATGGATGGTATACTAAGTACTGATTACTGCTATGTATTTATATTATTTTTTATTATTTTTGTTGGTTGATATTGAGGTGGTTGAATGTATGAGGGTTGCCATCACTGGGCAAATTGTGTGTCCGTTGTCGTTGTCGTTCTCCGCTTAATTTTGTCCACGCACAATAACTTACAATCATGAGAAATAAATACAAATACTTAATATATCATGGATCATAACTTACTGACATAAGTTACATATAATCTAATAATCTATACATATATAATAGTGCAAAATATAATATACTTATAACTTATAACTATTAGTGATGTGAAGCTATATTCTTACTAAATCACTATTTATAACATATCTATAGTTTTTATATAACTTATGGGTGTAGGTTATTTGAGTTTTACAATATATATTATATATTATACTATATAAAAGCAACTATATAATAGGTCATTAGGTACATCCTCCGTCTCTGCTACACATCTGGTGATTGAAATTTAGTTCCTAATTGGGATAAACTCAATACCACACCAAACTATCACCACTTTGCGGTCTGCACCCTCCCCTTGGAGAGGGTGTAGGCTATTACTATCCATCCTTCTAGACTTCGGGTTCTTCTCCACTGCACTCTCGCTTGAGGTCTACCCTCTGGAGATACCCCATACTCTTCTTCTAGCATCTCACATAGCTGAGTACCTTCCTTACCCCGCTTTTGCTAGGCCTCGCTTAGCATTAGTACATGTTAGGCATATGGAAATCCGAGACATGTGCACAGACCCACGGTAGGGTAACTGTGCACAGACCCTCGATTTACCGAAGTGCGAATGCCCCCCTCCGGCCCCCTTATGGGGCCCACACGTCATTAGCGAGATTTCGAGAGTTGCGTCCTATAACTAAAATGACACATCAATGAAGCCCACTTCATAACACCATATATGTCGCTGCCGTCTGTTTGACCGCATGGTGTTCACAGGATATATGAGAGGGGACCTTGGGCGACATCTGGGAAGTGGAACAGAGGAAGTCCGTCGGAGGCGCATTGAGATAGTAGGCTTCGAAGTTAGGCTTCCTAAGCTATGGACCAAAGGTGACGGGACATTTTCTGCAAAATACTCAGAGAGGATATCCTAGCAGGGGAAGCTACTTAGGGTATACCGTATCCACCCATACCCTTCTGAGATCAGCTGTAGGTTGGTTGGTTCTAGCAATAGGACCCCTCTGCGGAGGCCCGCGGACCAAGGGGAAGCATACTCAGAAAGGAAGACCTGGATAAGTTGGAGCCCCTTAAGACATTGATACATTAGGCCCGAACTTGCGATTGGCACAAGGTGGCCCGGCATGAACCTGATCATTTCATGACCGAAGAGACGACTGGAACGATAGTCCGTCAGAACAAAGTTGTATAAATGTCTATGCGGACATCTGAGTTGAAGACCGCTCTTTGGTATAACAAATAGCGCAGTCATCTCAACGGAGGAATACTATTCCGTGTTCGTGAATGGGTGCGATAAGTTTCAGGGTCAAATGGTGTTCGCACTTATAAGGTTCTGGACATTGGCGTATTAAAACTAGAGCGGTACTTCGGCAGCATAGTAGTTAGAAGTAGTCCGCGAACACTCCGACGCAGGATACAAATATCGAAGTGCCTCCTGACCTTTACAGACATCATCAAGCAACCCAGAAGAGATCTCATAAATATTAAATTGTTTACCTCATAAATCTTCATCTTACCTTTATTTCATCGTGACGAGCCTTCCTCGCCAGATTCTCTGAACAAAGATTTGGCCTACGTCCCTCAGTTATATCAGAGATTGGCGTCCGCCTAACAGTACGGTCGGGTTTCCCTCTCTTCATCATGACAGATGGCTGGGATTACTGTTTAGAGTACGTGATTACGATGGATTCCCGTATCCCTCTTCCTAAAGAAACTGGTCGAGTTGTATCAGGTTTCTTCAACAAGCTATGGTCGATTTCGCCACCCTCCTTCCTCCATCATTGCTTCAGCAGGTGGTATCCCATCCACTATAGTGACTCTATTTCTTGTAGAACAAGGGACTACATGAGAGATGTGGTAAAACTGCTGGCTTTGTCTGAGGCTTGTTGGAGGCCACCAAGCAAGACACGAACACGATTGGGACAGTTATTTTGACGCCTGGGTCTACCTCTCCTCTATACTTTCTCCGAGCGATCGGCTGGTATCCTACTGTTACCACAGGCTGGCACCCTACTGCTACCCCTCTACCTTAGCTGGCACCTTACTGCCTTCTACACTTCTTGCTGGTCTCAGACTAGTACTACCCCCTCCAGCTGGTACCTTACTACTACTTCATCCTGGTCGGCACTTTGGCTGCCTGCCTCCCCACCAGCCCTGGTTTTCTGGCGGACCTCTTGGGGTTCTTGGGCCCTGCCACATGCCTTCCTTCTACTTCAGTTCGGTTTCTCTTACCTTTGTTTCCCATGCCCCTGTAGCCTAGCCTATCAGGCGTAGGGTACATTTACCTGTTTCAGTGCTCAGGGCCAGTCCTACGATAGCAAACTCAGTATATCTGATTAGCTTAGGCTACATCGTGTTCCTTAGAGTTCAGTTTATGGGTTTTTGTTAGTTTGGGGTTTCTTTCTGTTGCTTTGGTTGGTTTACTGTTGGGGTTTTGGGATTTCTCTTTTGTCGCGTGTCTGTGGAGGTGTTGGATTCGTGTATACTGTAGCAGTTGTGGTTTGGAGAAGTTTTTTAGACCGATATGCATTTTGGTTTGATGGTTTTTCTTCAGCCTTTCTGAGCCGGGGCAGGGGTGGAGGTTTAGGTCTACATAGCTTACACTGGCATGACCTTTTTCCTTAATACTAAATAAAAGTGATTTAAAAAAAAAATAGAAAATAGGTCATTAGGTATTCTCCATTTCAGCTATTTTCCTTGTGCTTGAAATCAACTCTCAATGCAGCATTCTCATGATCACTCACTCTGCCTCTCCTTCCGTGATGGCTTCAGCCTAGGTATGAGGGTTATCCTCATCTTCTCCCCACTGTCCTCCTTGGCTGTTTTATGCATTGAGGCTTTCCTCCTTCTAGGGTACTAGTACTACTTTTCTGCTGCCCAATCTGTTCTCCTCACTTTGCTTAGAATGGCCCCTACTCACGGTCAGCAACCCTTCACTTTCCATACTTCAAATGGCTTAGAATACGGTTTACGGTAAGTAATAACTCATTAATAGGCCTATGGGTCAATCTCACCTCTCCCTATGCTTGGCTTCCGCAGTGGTATCCTATTTACTAAGTGACGCTATCTCTCTGAGAACAGGAGACTACATAAGAAATGTGGTAAAATCGCTTACCCTCTACTAGAGACTGCCTAGTTAGACATGAACACAATTACCGCGAGGTCACACAGTTGTGTTCAGTCTCATTCCTGACCCAACAGTTGGATCTGCTTACACTCTACTGCTACATCCTTTCTCTGACTGATACCTTACTACTGCCACTCTCTCCCGCCATCACTCATAGTCAATACCTGTTTCGGTCTGCATCACATTCTGGGAATTGTTCTACATTTTTCTGTCTACCAGTACATATATTCTGGCTTGATTGTTGTGGAATCTACTAGTTCAATATTTCATTTGTTTCACAGTGATGTTCTTGGATGTTACCTTCTTATGTTCTCCTGCTTTGTTCTGAGGTCTTCTCGTTTGTTTTTTCAAATATGTTAGGGCTTTTGGGGCAGAGATGTGTAGTTAGGCTCACACCAAAGGGTCTTGGAGATATGGTCATATTAGGCAGAAAAAGGAATGTGGATTGTTTATGCCATAGCTCATACTGCATGCAAGTCCTTGTATCCTAAATAACAATGAATATAATATGAAAATAAAAATAAATATAAAAACAACAATAAAAATAAAAATAGGTCATTAGGTACCTACCTACCATACTGCCTACCTACCATGTTTGATCCCCCATTCTTTTGAAGATTTAGGCAGGTTCACGGCAGGAAGAATCCACCAAATATGAATTGATAAGAGATACCTCACAGCACATCCATCCTGATTTAAGGAGGACTCCTCTCCCCTCTGCCACTTATATGAAGAGCATGAAACGAACCTTTTCCACATCATCCATCACTGCTCATCCTACTCTCTCTACCTGAAGTATTTTTTCCTAATGCTTATAGATATAAAAAAGGTCAGCCCTTTTATGGACCAATCAGAGCCAACTCCTTGCCCTCATGGCCTACATGAATGAAACAGCTACTGGGTACCCCCCTAGCATGTTCCCAGCCCGCTTGACGCTTCCCCTAAATAAAGGAATATTTCCTCCCCCCCTTCTATGCTTCTGGTTTTTGCCCTCAGGCTTCAAGGTCCCTCCTCATTCTAGCTATTCTTTAGTATACTTTTCATCATAATTGTGCTTTTGTTTGATTTCTTTTCTTACAGACTTAGTGCCAACTATTAGACACACTTGGAGAGTAATCATTTTAGTGCAAGATTTGTTTTGTTTTTTGTGATTTGGAATTAAGGTTTACTTTATACCATAGCTAGTACTGCCTGCAAGTTCTTGTATATTAACTAAGAATATATGAAGATAAAAATAAAAATAAAAAATAAAAAATAAAAAAAATAATAGGTTATTAATACCATCCTCCATCTCTACTATACCTTTAGTAATTGAAATTTATTTCCTATTTGAAACAAACTCAATACCACACCAAACTATTATTACATTTTTGCATCTGCTCTCTCCTCAAGGTGGGAAGCAGGCTATAAGTCTTCATCTCCTCTTTTTTTCCATGCTTCTTTTCTGCTCTTCCTCTTGAGGTCTACCCTCTTAAAGCCCTCCATTCTTCTCTGCAAACATCTCACAATACTCTGTCTTATTACTACTCCACTTTTACTATAGCCTTACTTAGTATCAGTATTGTTAGTAACTTTCAGTTTGATCTTAACAGATAGCTAAAAACATATTTTGCGGTACATGATTGAAATAGTTTCCTGTATCGCCTCCACGAAATACAGTAGGGGCTGTATCAGGACTTCTTAACAAGCCACGGTCAATTTTATCATCCTCCTTCCCACTCATTACCTGCTGGTGTTATTTCCTCCACTAAGTAACTCTATCTCTCTGAAATCAAGGGACTACATGAGAGATATAGTAAAACCAATAGCTTTGAGTTGGGCTTACTGGAGGCCATCTAGCAGGACATAAACACGATACCGATAGTCACATCATTACTTATGTTCTTTGCCCTCTTCCTATACTTCCCATGATTGTAATTTGCTAGTACCTTGCTGCTACCACTCCCCCTAAAGCTTGAATCTTACTGCTTTCTATCAACTCCTCCTAGTGTATAGGCCAGTACCCTCCCTCAGTTGGCACCTTACTGCTCCTCGCACTTTCAGTTGGCCCCATGCTAGCAACCTCTCTTCTCAGCTGGCACCTCACTACTACTACTTTTCAGCTTAGGATAAGTAGTGCCCTGACTGGCCTTCTACACTCTCTTTTAGCATTAGGCCATTGCCAGCTACTTCTCACCCAGATTCTCCATATGTGAGAGGTGTCAATATCAATTCTAAGATAACCTCATGGCTAGTCATCACCTTGGGTAGTGCATAAGGAGATTAATAGTTTCTTTTGTGACTCTAGGTCAAGATTTCCAACAGAGTTTTACCTGATGTTTTCTGCATTTTTCAGTTTAGCCTTTTCTGCTTTCTGAGTTTGCTTGCAAGGCAGGAACAAGCTTTCTGAGAGCAAGATGTATGGTTGACTCCACACTAGAGGGGCTTGTGATAAACAGCTTTTACCTAGCAGAAGGAGGATATTTTTGGAATTATAGTTTTCTTTTTACTACAGCTAATACTGCATACACATTCTTGTACCATATTTCTTTTTTTTTCTTTTTTTTTTTTTATATCAATTTTTTATTTGATTTAAGTGGTACAAAGAAAGCCGTTAGAGTTCACGCTCTGAGACTTCCAAAACCACCACTCTCAGCCATTCCTTAGTAGCCAAACCAAAACCCCTCAAGGGTACAAAAACAGCCCACCATAAGCAACATCCTGATCCTGTTGAACCTAAACTAATAGTTACAAAATCGCTCTAGAATATCTCCCACAAGCCTGACAGTGAACAGAAACCACACAAATGAGTGAAATCTACCACCTTAACCAACAGGTGCCGAAAGGTACCACAGCCTGAACCTAGCTAATTCTTTATGGTATAGCTAGAGGGGGGCCACTTATATCCCAGTCGCTATGGGATAAAGACTGAATGTCGAAAGGAATCAGTCTTCCCTGATGTAGAAGCCTGTATGTGGCTGAGAAACTTTAGACCTTTAGCCATTCTGGAAATCAGAGTTACAGCAGTAGGATACCAGTCATGGAGGGGAGGCAGTATGGTGCCAGCAAGACAGTAGAGTGTCAGCCAACGGTAGGATGAGGTAGTAGGATACTAGCCAAGGGAGTATAGAGTCCCAAGCCATAGGGGAAGGATGGGAGAGACACTAAATGGTGCCCGCATGGTGGTAGTGGAGGAGGCTGTAAAGTCCTAGCTGATCATCACAGGAGTGTGTAGACTGAGAGGGGTAGATCCAAGTTGCTTAAGCTATTGGTAATTATATTCCTATCTTACTAGGCAGCTACCTGTTCAACACCTTCAGCTGTTTTACCGTATCTCTCTTGTAATTTCTTGTTTTATGAGAGATAGTGTTACTTAGTAGATGGGATATAACAAGCTTGCAGGAAAAGAAGTAGAGAGTGGCAAAATCGACTGTGGCCTGTTGAGGAAAGTCTACTACCTCACTAAGGAGGGAGAAAACCATCCATCGTAATCACATAACACAAACTATATTCCCAACCATCTGCTAAGAGGAAAATAGGGAGACCTGACTGTAGCAAATATTAAGAGAGGTGCCTAACAAAAGTGTGGAAAAGTGGACAAGTGACATCGTGAGATGACACAAAGCGGTATAGATATTCAACATGGTAAACCTGTGAAAGGGAAAATAGTATAGATAATGCCTAAAGTCAAAGGGAGAATAGGGATTGATGGCCTCCACCCCACTTAGGAGGAGGTACAGGAAGGGAATAGTGGTGATGTTTTCTTAGTGGTGATTAGTTCCCAATTAGGAAATAAATTTCAATCACGGAAGGTGTAAAGGAGACAGAGGAAGATATTCTTGTACCATAAACAAGTAATATATAATATAAAAAAAAAAGGTACATCATTAGAACTCAAGTCGATGTACTTGTTATTCTATATTCTAAGTTATTTCTATACTTATTTACTGTTTAAATTTAAAATTCTCTTCACTTTTGATTACTATTATATAAACCTGTAGTAATTAAAACCTGACTTATGGTCCTTTTTATTGAAAGTAGGAAAATGTGTTGCAACAACAGCAACCCTAAGAAAAATGTTTTAAGACAGAACTACTTTTATGGTAAAACTTCCTACAGCAAATAGAAAATCAAGATGCTTTAAATATAAATGATACAACTACTTAAAAATCAACTCTTATTATTTATTCTACAAGTGAATAAGAAGAAATAGTTATTTATAATACAGCCAATAGACAAAAGTCTTAGTGATGGTGCTGTTAGGCATATAGAAATCTGGGACAAGAAATGTGCACAGACTCACGGTAGGGTAACTGGGCACAAACCCTCGATTTTCTGGAGTGCTAACAGGTCCCTTCGGCCCACTTACGGGGCCCAGACGTCATTAGCAAGATTTCGAGAGTTGCATCCCATAACTAAAAAGTCACATCAATGAAGCCCTTTTCACAACGCTATATACGTCGCCTCCGTCCATCTGACTGCGTGCTGTTCACAGGATATACGAGATGGAACCAGTAGTGACATTAGGGAAGTAGAACAGAGGAAATCCGTGGGAAGCGCATTGAGATAGTAGGCTTCAAAGTTGGGTTTCTGAAACTATGGGGCAAAGGTGATGGGAGGTTTTCGGCGAAATACTGCAAGAGGATGTCCCAGTAGCAGAAGCTATTAAGGACATACCGAATCAACCCATACCCTTCTGAGATCAGCTGTGTGTTGTTTAAACCTAGTGATAGGACCCCTCTATAGAGGCCCATGGACCATGGAGAAGCACGTGGGAAAAGGAAGACCTAAATAAGTCGCAGACCATTAAGACGTTGACACATTCGGCTCAGACTTGCGATTGGCACCAGGTGGGCTGGCATGAACTTGATCACTTCATTACTAAAGAGACTATGGGAATGATAGTCAACAAGACTAAAGTAATATAATAGTCTATACACACAACTAAGTTGGAGGCTGCTGTTTCATATAACAAATAGCACAGTCATCTCAATGGTCGAATACTATTCCGTAACCATGAAAAGGTTTAATAAGTTTCAGTGTCAAACGGTGCTAGTACTTATAAGATTCTGGACATTTGTGTATTAAAATCAGAGTGATACTTCAGAGGCATAGTAGTTAGAAGTAGTCCACAAACACTCAGATGCAGGATATAAATATCGAAGTGCTTCTCGAGCTTCACAGACATCATCAAGCAATGGAGAAGAGATCTTATCAATATAAAATCATTTACAATATAAATTATTACTTTACATATTTTATCCAGACGAGCCTTCCTTGACAGATTCTCTGAACAAAGATTTTAGCCTACATTCCTCAGTTATACTAGAGATCGGCATCCGTCTAACAGTATATTGATAGTTCTCCGGTTACCAATACTCACTATATGAACTATGAGTTTACTTCAAACTCCACTCTCAGCTCACATTACGATTATATTTTCAAAGCAGGTACTGTTCTATTTATATGTACACATTCGAAGAAATCTTTGATTCTGGACTATTCCAAATCGAAGAAGAGTTGACGCAAGAACTCTTGTGGTTCAGAATACCTTTCAGGATCTCAACAAGGAATCAATTGAATCGCATATATCGTACCTGGCACAGTTCGAATTTCGATTGGAGCTCAAACAAGTCAGAAGACTTTATCGAGTTGAATACGCAGTACTCAGAGAATAAAAAACTAGGCACTGTTAGCCAAGAACAACCCCAACCCTCGGCTTAGGCCTCAGAACCTATACATGTACTACTAGTACATTTAGAACCTCGAGAAAAAGGAAATTCAGGTCTTGAATCTAGAATCAGATCCCCAGAACCCTTTTTTACCTACATGTCTAGAGAATGTCAGACATTGCATACCTTACATACGGTTCCTTAAACCATTTAAAGGATATCGAGAACTCTGATGCGATATACCAGTAACCACTCATCTAGGACTATTGGGACAATTCGCTTAGCTGGAATGAATCACGATGGCCGAGATACCTCAAGACTCGAGAAAGAGGATAACCACGGAAGAACCTATGAATACCCGATCAGATACGATGGGAACTGATGATTCAGCTATACATAGCCCCTTCTTGTTAACACCTCAAGAACCACAATTCCAGAGAGGAGTTGGACCCAATCCCTCTCACCGATCCTCTAGTATCATAAGTACACCTCTGATATCACAATCCTCCAGGGCAAAGTCAGGAGGAGACCATGCTGCCAACCTAGCCAAGCTGGCTATGTGTTTAGGGATAACATTGAGTCGAATAAGGCACGATATAGACACCTCGCGTGACTAGTCCAATATTGCCTTCAAACATTTGAAGGAAGTCACCCAAGGCAATAGCTTAAACTTAATTAAGGTTCAATAGCAACTCGCCAATGGACAGGATGTCCATGAGAATAATATTGCAATCATAATGATGCAGCTGACAGGCGTGGACCAAGAGGCCAAAGGTATCCAAGAGGAAATACTATGGGAAGTGGCCTAGAAGATGGCCGAACAAGATCAATGACAGTAAGGCCATGAAAATGTAACTACCCAGTTACATGGTAGTGTAGAACAGCAAGGACAGGAGGCCCTGGCACAAGACGAAACTCTGGGAAAATTAGTGTCAGAGCTCCTTAGCAAGTTCAACCTCTTCTGTAATAAGAAAGTAACCTCGGATAAAGACTTTACAGCATCACTGGTAGATATACACGACGGCTTGTGAGAACTATGTACGAGTTTACGCAGGTTGCAAAGAGAGTACAAGAAAACAGCTGAACATACCGCGCAAGCTGTCAAGTCTTTGGTGAAAGCCATAAATAATTTAGCAGAGAGAACAAAGAAACAGATGAGACAGGTTTTAGTACCACTACATTCAGTCCCAGAAGAGGAAAATGAGCAAGATTACTATTTCCTACCTGCACGTAAGGAAATAGGGAAAGGCAAAGAAGTCACTAATGCATCTCCCTCAGGTGTCCAGGGAGGTGACAAAGGAGATCTGCGCGATGAGGATGACAATGATGATGAAAGAGGAAAAAGGAGTTGAAGTACTAGCGGAGGCAGGCGAGGACAGATACCAGATCAGTCTGGTATGGTAGAAACACTTGCTAATGCGATAGTGCTAAACATTAAGCGACCATCAGAACTACCCCCATTCTTTGAGGATAAACCCTCACAAGATATATACATGTGGATTACACAATGCATCCACTATTTCGAAAGAAACCCGTGGATCTGAGATGATGTCTGGGAATGAGTCATATACGTGCTCAAAGATACAAAGGAAGACATAGTGCTTCCTTAGACTATTTGGTATAGGAAGACTACGGATGCACTTCAAGGGGAAACACAGTAGCCAGAGGTTGCTACATAGACTCGTTTTGAACAAAATATGCTCAAACGATTTGCCCCAGTGGAAGCTGAAAGACTAGCACTTTGAGCTATAAAGCTGGTCGAGTATGAAGGCAGTATTGAATGTTACCTCATGGTCATGTACAACCTAAACATAAGAGCCTGCATGATCACAGAATCCTTGATAGAGGAAGTCAAAAATAAAGCCCCTAAATAAATTGTCTGCAGGTTGTCAGCCTTGCAGTATATGACAGATCAAGAATGGGAAGAAGCACTCTAGCTATGCGGTTGGTCAGAAGAAGCACTTCTTGCTAGAGAAAAGCTTGCAAAGAGATAAACCGTCCAAGCCAAAGATAGTCCAAGAGGTCAGGTGAAAAGACCGATGGGACTCTAAGTCAAAGTGATGAAGGGATACAAAGCCGTATGTCAAGCGAGGTGGAGCCCCACCACGAAAACAGAAAAGAGACAATTAACTGGAGAAAACTAGGAAAAGGTTGGCAGGTACGACTAAGACCACCCATACAAACTTTGAGCAGGCCCGTACCGGTATCCCGCAAAGTGTGATAGAGACACAAAGGCGAGACAGAGATTGTACATGTTGTGTAAAGAAAAACTACACCTACCAGACGTATTGAGGAGATGCCCATATATCAGTGGCAACAGTCAGCACAAAACCGATAAAAATAGGACTTTGTCGTGCACGATCAGATATTGTGAAGCCTAAACTAGTACGCAGAGTCACTTCTATCCCGCAACTAGCCCGAATGAATAGGATCTGAGAACTGGCAGACGACGAAGAACTGACCTAGGTCATTTCAGTGGTACCAACGGCAATGGCATTTGGGTATTCAGTATCCATATGGAACTGGAATCGAAATGGGAACCCCCTTTTCGCTGGGGTGTATTGGGTACCAACCATAAGGTGGATCGGGTATTCCGTGTGCTACTATGGGAGTCGAAACTCAAAATGATCAAAGCGGTGCCAAGTAAGTCTCTCCATTCAAGATCAAAGCAAGTAGGCTCTAAGTGAAGGGACTCCTGGAGGGACTTACGAGCTCAAACACAATAATCAATATATGGAGAGTCTTGATCAAAAGAGAGGATAGTCAACATGCCCACGTGGCCCAGGACCCAATAGTACGAAGTTCCTCAAGTCATCTGGTGGCCGCCAGATACCCATGTGCAAGCAAGTTACTATACCGAAGAAGTTGAGACATCGCAATGCAAGATCTACTTTTTAACAATACACGATAAGAGGACAACCGACGTGGTCCGTTCCACCTAGCATATGAGTTTGAGTCATATTATGCCTATGTACTGTCTTGCCTGCTGGCCAAAGTGTAGGATAGAGATGTACCACTTTCCTGCACAAGGCCCCTCTGAGGGAGCTGGACGGATAACCGAAACCCTAAGGGAAAAAATCCGTGAAAGCAGGAACCCCATACCAGGGGAGTAAAATGGCTAATAACCACACGAAGATCTACTATGAGCCTATGTTTGACATGTCAGGACAAGGCATCCAACCTGAAAACTGGTTGCCTGCAAATTGCATATCCGTAAAATGCCGCTTAGTATGTAGATCCAGATTGTTAGAGCTAAAGAGTTACTAGTTTGTCTGAGGAGACCTCAATGGTTAAAACTATGCGAGCGTAGTAACAAACATCATGTTACCTCTACCCAACGACTACAATGCCTAAACAAAAGAACCAAGAAAGTCATATCCGCACTACGGGCCTAGAATTAGAACCTCCAAAATCAAAATGATACAACTGTCCGGAGGGGATCGCTTACCTCCGTATACATAGTAACTGATATAAAGTTAAAGTCTTGTTAGACTCAGGATCTAATATGTTCCTTATCAATAAGGGCATAGTTGAAGACCATCATATTCCAATTGTTAAAGGCAGCAATACAGTTGATATCTTAGGCTTTGATGGATCATCAGCCGCCTCCGTAGGGAAGTGTTATACCCTACCTTTAAAGTGGGAAATTGGAAAAATCCAACACATCTCTGAAGTGTCGTATGAAGTGGCTAAAGCAGGTCAGTATGGAATGATAATTCCCTTTGGGTGGTGGTATTGTGAACACCTAGTGTCTCATATAGAAGATGCAGAAAATGGATCTTTCTCCGCAAAAAGTTATGAAAACTGTAGGGAGAAAGATGAAGGAATAGTGGATATGTTTGAATATGACGAATCAGTGGCTGGAGATCCTAATGCATGTTGTGTCAGACAAATCGGGGCCATCGAGAATATAGTGGAACTCGAATCGTTACTAACGCAATATTGGCATTACAAACATCTGTTTGAAGCCTAGACAGCAGAAAAATTAGCTCCCAGATGAACCTTCGATCATGAGATCAAGTTGATTTCAGGGTCAACTCCCGCCTGGAGGCCAATATACCTACTATCCAAAAAATTGCTTAAGGCTTTACTGGAATACTTGGAAACCATGATCAAGTAAGGAAATATCACATGGAGTCCATCACCAGCAGGGGTACCCATATTATTCATACCTAAACCAAATGGTGGATTATGCCTGATTGTGGATTACCAAAATCTAAATAAGTTTACAATCTTCAACAAACATCCCCTTCCACTAATGTCCAAACTCTGAGATCATGTGGCCAGTGCAAAGATCTTCACCAAGTTAGACCTTAAAGACAGTTACCACTTGATTAGCATAAAGGAAGGAGATGAATGGAAAACGGTATTCCGTGCAAGATACGTACACTATGAATATAAGGTCATATGTTTTGGATTGGTTAATACTCCAGCTACCTTCCAAGATATGATGAACCATGTACTTAAGGAATACCTTAATATTGGAGTTGTGTATTACCTTAATGATATTCTTATTTACTCAAATAATGAAAAGGAACACATCGAAGCGGTCAAGAGGGTTTTACAAAGTGTAGCGGACTTTCAATTAGCGGTATCACTAAAGAAATCAACCTTCCATGCTACAGATGTAGAATTCCTTGGCTATATGGTAGCAGTTGATGGGGTGTCAATGTGCACCCGCAAGGTGGAATCCATTATAGTGTGGAAAGCGCCTACATCAGTCAGAGAAGTGCAAGTCTTTATTGGATTCACTAACTTCTACCAATGATTTATAAATAACTTCTCCGCTATTTGGAAGCTACCAACTGTGACATTACAAGGAAATCCTAAGAATTTCAAGTGGGGAGTGGACCAGGATACGGTGTTCAAAGAATTAAAACACCGGTTCACCACAACTCCCATACTTTACCACTTCTTCCCAGAAAGAGAAACAGTGGTAGAAACTGATGCTAGCAGTTTCGTAGTCAGTTGCATCCTTTCTCAATACTTTGAGAAAAGGTTATATCTAGTAGCGTTCTATTCCACAAAACTAAACTCGGCGGAGCGCAATTATGAGATTCATGATAAAGAACTTCTCGTAATCCTCATAGCATTTAAGGAATGGAGAGACTACTTCATCAGAACGGAAAAACCAATTACAGTTTTTACTGACTATCAGAACCTGTAATACTTCCTTACCTTAAAAGTCTGGAGTGGCCGTCAAATGGGATGGGCTCAGAAGTTAGGGGAATACAATTTTCACATTCTATACCTACCAGGCAAGAAGGGCGGAAAGCCTGATGCATTAAGCAGATGACCAGAGTACCATCCTGAGGTGAGAACTACTGTCACGAATGGGGCTTAGCAAGGAAGAGGTTTTCACATGACTCATAGTTATGAGTCATAGGTATGTGATGTTTCGCACATGACCTCATTAGAGGTCATGGGTTTCGCACATATGACTACTTTAGTCATATGATATGGTTATGATAATATGTTATGTTTCGCACAGGACCTCATTTAGAGGTCATGGGTTTTGCGCATGTGACCACTTTGGTCATATGACTAGTTTATAATGTTTTAGTATGACTCACAGTTGTGAGTCATATGTGGTGCATGACTTGTGGAGTGAGTCACAAGGGCATGAACAGCAACTATATAAGGAGGCCATTAAGGGCTGAGTAGATAGACACGCTCCGCTTCCGCTATTTTCCCCCCCCTACATCTTCTGCTCACTCTCAACACCATCAGCGTCCGGTGTACACACTCGATCCAGCTATTCCCAAGAGCCTTTTGGCTGGGACCTCACTACCTGACCAGCAATGGCCTCCTCTTCGGTCCCCCTCCCCCCCTCGGAAGCCTCCTCGGTGTCAGGAGTCCGTCCCCATGTCCCCCTTTTACTCGCTCTACTTGAGAACGCTACAACAGACGCGGGTGTCTCCCCACAACTCTTCCCCCCGATCAGCTCAGGGGAGCTTGACGACCTCTCGCCAGGCGAAGCCGCAATTCTCCCCCTCCTATGCACCTCGCTCCTGGCGTCCAGGGCCCTCTCCACTCAGATAGACGAACTCGCAATGGAAGTCGCGAG
>JACCEG010000346.1:90206-113798 GCA_014065205.1 Tuber brumale | reverse complement strand
GCCTTTCTCCCTGTGTGCACGATCTCCGTGGGGGAACGCCTCGGCTAGTAACTTCGGGGTCTGTCTCGCTTAGAGATTTGGCCATACCCACCTAGTCTTTCGGTTCAAGTTGGGATTTCTTTCTACAGTCGGGGACCGCCTAGCAAGACACGAACACGATTACCGATAGTTGACATGGTCGCGTTCGGTTTCCTTCCTGTTCCGGCGGCTGGATCGGCTTGCACCCTACTGCTACACCCATCCTTGGCTGGCACCCTACTGCTCCACCCTTCCCCGCCCTCGCCCACGGGGGCCCGTTCACGGTTGCAGTACTCTGCCGGGGCGTTTCTCTCTGGCTTGGTTGTTGTGGGATCTACTTTGGTGCGGTTTTTCTTTTGTTTTTCCGAGATGTTCCGCGTGGTGACCTTCCTATGTTTTCCTGCTTTCTTCTTAGTTAGGCTTCTCCTATTCTCTGAGTTCGCATACGAGGTAGGGATGGGTTTTTCTTTGGAGCGAGATGTGCGGTTAGGCCCATACCAGAGGGTCTTGGAGATACGGTCGGGCCAGGCGGGAGTAGGTTATAGGTTTTCTTCTATGCCATAGCTAGCGCTGCATGCACGGTTCTTGTACCTTAAACTAAGCAATCATATGAAGAGAAAAAAAAAAAAAAAAAAGCCTGCCTCTTGTCCCACTCACTTTGGAATAGCTTTGCCCAGATGGTTTTTTCCTCCTTTAAATCATAAGTTGTTCCTTCCAAATACTCGTAGCAAATAGTAGTCTCGTGGAGATTGATTATATTAGATTCGAGAAAACAACAGACTACTGGCTAAAGTACAGTTTTTAGAAATGGAGTCAGGTGAGGTTATGAGTTCCTTTGATTGAGTCAGAGCCAGTTTAGTACCAAAGTTTGGTATTCAACTGGAACCTTTTGCGCTTTTTTTGTCATACTGCATAAACTAATTTGATGTTGACCTAGGAACCCCGTAAACTACCCAATACTGAACCCGAAACTAGTTAGATCCCTATCTGGATACAGTTCACGAAACTGAAAACCAGCCAGAATACAAAACCACCTCCTCCTCACTATTTGCTCCGGCTCTCGCCACTCGAAAAAGTCGCTATACAATTTGTCCTTGAGCTCCGGCCACAAGCATTGGCTATGATGCGCAATATCTAGGTCTGGCACTCTCTCCTGGGTATTAATACTGACTTTCTTGATACCTCCTCTTTTTTTCACCCAGTTGCTAATGGTTCTCTATGGAATCTGGAATTTGTCAGCTGCCTCTTGCTGTGTTGGCTTCTGAAATCTGTCTTTACTCTTAAGAGCGATTTGCTAATGCTCGAGATAGGTAATGACACGAACTTTCTGCTAGTGGCTATAGGTTCGCTCTACTTGTGTACAGGAATTGATGCTTCGCTCGTCCAATATCCTTTCACTAATCAATTTAGGTTTTGGTTCTCACTTTCTCTTCGTAATCTGTCTTGAAGGCATTATTGATAAGACTTAACACTACAAATTAGGGTAAGAGATATGGGAGTAATATGATATCAGTTCTTACTGATAGAATTCAATGATATGATGTTTCTTTTATCTTACCTTAATTTTACTACATTGATATAACATTCTCATTCTTCTTGTATTGAGAGTCATAAAATTTCTAAAATGTATTACCACCTCCTTTAATCTCAAGCCTCTATTACTGCTAACTTTACTGTTTATTCTAGAGCTGTAATGATTCTCCAAGGAGTCATCCAACTCCTTGATTTTTTAACCTTTACTTCTAAGACTTCAACTAATTTCATTCTTGTATACAGAGTCAATTTTATATCTTAGTAAGCTAAAACTTAATTTCCGAATCACATACTATCACTCAGCCCCCATGAGTTATACCTCGCTTAGCCCCCTATTATGTCAATGCAGCATTTACCAAACATTCTCCCTCTTTTCGAGATGGCCAATTGTAAAAGAATTTATGGTGTAGAGGTTAGTATTATTAATAGTTCCAAAAGTGTTCATCTTGTGAGTCAGGTAAGATGAAAGAAGAGGACCAAGTACCTATGAGGATGAGTTCTTTATTCTTTCCTTGTTTCTTTATTATGGTAAAAGTGGTTGACAGAGCGTTTATTTTCTTTCTTTACTTTTCTATATAAGAATGTGTTTTCGTCCCTTTGTGCGAGTATATTGTGGTTCTTCTGAACACCAGTTAGTCGTGAAACGAACAAAAGTCCAAGCTGCGTACAACATATTAACACATTACCATTCAGCTTGCATATGTTATCAGCCATACAGACTCATGTCTGTCTTATCACTAACCTACCTAACGGAGTACTGGTTCTTTGATGTGGTCTACTCAACAAATACCAGAAGCATACGTGCATGTCAGAGGTTCTTCCTAAGGACCATTTTCAGATATTCTTAGCGGTACTGGTAATCAGGGTATTTTTATTTTTCTTAAACAAGCGAGCCTTGTCTGATGGACTTTCTATCAATGCTGAAAGAAATATTAAATATATCATTATAATGCACAGAATCTGCCCTGATTGGATTTAGGAGTATCAATCAAGTAAAACATACTGCTTGAGTACCGTACCCTACTGGTAGCCTTTGGCACTGGGCTGGAACAAACAAAATAGATAAATAAAGTGAAACTTGCTAGCACTTTAGTAGGTGCAGCTACAATATCTGAGTGCAAAGTTCAATTATTTCAGCTGCCAGAGTATGAAACAAGGTTACTAGTATATTATACTTTTAAGGAAGTGAAATCATTGTTAGGTATGAGAGATTAGTTATACCCAGAATCAGACATAACTTTGCACTCACCTTGGAAGCTGGGAGGTATTATGACTATAGTATATATTCCTAGTGTAAGGGCGAGGGCTAGGGTTAGGGTAATTATTATTTCTCCCAAAAACAAGCAGAAAACAGACTACTGATTCTTAATTTGTGTATAATACTTCACTTGCGGCAATTATTTACAAATATTTGTTTATAATTTTATGAATTTTTTCACATCTTTTTCTCTTAAGATATATATTCACAAAAGCAAATTTGTATAGTATTTCAAACTTGACAATTAAATACCAAATATGTTATATTGCCTACACAGATATTTTTCTTATAACATGTAACGATACTTTTCTTATCTTGTTAAGATAATTGTTCTTAAATACATGTCTACTTTATAACCATAGTAAAGTACACCTGACTTCTGTCTTGTAATATTCATCAGATTTTATTTCTTATTGAGATGAAACTTCATATTTTTCTATCATATGAACCTGTGTTAAATGTAAAACCACTCTTGGACCACAATACTAAATAATTTATTTGAGCTTAACCAACTAGCTAGGGAGGTTATGTATATTCTTAGTAGTTTAGAAAATATTTCTGATCCTCTAATGGCCTTTTTTCTTTTTTTTTTTTTTTTTTTTNTTTTTTATCTTCATGTATTCGTTGATTTATGATACAAGAACTTGCATGCAGCGCTAGCTATGGCATAAACAAAACCTTAATCTCAAACGTAGGCAATAACAAAAGAACCTTTCGCACCAAACTATAAAATCCTCCTAAATGTGTCCGATAGCCGACACCAAGTCCCTAAGGAAATAAAACAATGAAATGCATGATCATAACGGAAAATAAAACCGCACAGTACCAAGCCAAAAGAGAAGCAAAAAGTAAGGAGCCATCCCCCTCAGGGGGCGAAGCCGTGAATTGGTAAGTGAGACATGGTTTCGTCCGGTGCGAGCGGATGGTCCCAAGCGGATGGGGGCATTCCTGGTGGGAAACCCGTCGCCGTAACGCTGATGTATCTGGTGAGGGAGTGGAAAGTGGTGATGTTTGACCAGAGGGGGCTGTCCGTTTCCACCGAAGTGAGCCCGCGGAGGTGGCGCTCACGAGGTTCCTTTCGGGACTCGCAGGATAAGATTGCATGGGCGAAGTCCTCCTTTTCCTGCTCGCATAAAGGGCAGAGGGGAGAGGGGTCCTCAGTGAACCAGGAAGGGTGGGCCGCAAGGTAACTCTTGCCCGAACGCATCTGATGTATCCTCCCCGCCAGGAACCTTCCAAGCCCCATGAAGGGATGGGGCGATAGGGATCCGGGGTAGGAGTATGTAGGGGGGGGCTGGAACTGATCGTTCCAGTCTTTGACCAAAGCCGATCTAACTTTTAACTTGTTCGATCTGTAGGAGGGGGATCCATCCCTGGCCGGAAGACCGGCTGGCGGGAGGAGGTCGGGGGAGGCCACCGGAAGAGGGCCGGAGGCTGGGATGAAAGGGAGGGTGCGGTGCGCGATCGCATCAATTGGGAGGTGTTTCCGAATGGGCGGGCAGGGTACGGGGGATTTCCAGGGGAGGGGAGCGTAGACCGAAGTCAAGCCCCTTGTGTGGTGTCGGTGGTCGTCGGAGGCCCTGAAGGGGGACGAGGCCGGGAACGTTGGTTGGAGCCTCGCAGTAGCCGGATTGGCCTCTGGGGAGAGGCAGACAAGTCGCACTGCTGCCAGTCTCTGTCTGTAGCGTATTAAAAGGGGCATGGGGGGTAGGGCCGACTTGTAAGCTAGGATGCCGACAGGTGTCGAGGAGAAACAATTTGTTACCCATCTCTGGACGGACCTCCAGAAGACGGACATGCGGTCCAGGAGGGTGAGGCTGGTGGAAAAGAGGTCCGCGCTGTATAGGAGGATGGGGGCTATTGAGGAGGAGGCCAAACGGTGGCAGAGGAAGGGGGGAAGGCTCTTGCCAGGCCTTGAGAGTCTTTTGATTGTAGCGAATGCACCTTGGGCCAGACCAAGTCTTCGCACGAAGTGGGAGGTGGTACCTCTCGTGCCAAAGGTTGAGGAGGGCTTGAACCAATAATCGGGCCAGCGAACTAGCTTTGAGGGGCGGAAGACAAGGTCGTCCAGAAGGACTGGGATCGGGGGGGGGTGGATCTTCTGAGAGGGGGTCTCCCAGTGCATCAACTCCGTCTTTGGGATCGCGAAGGACACCCCTATCCAGCCCGCCTTCCGCTGGAGAACCTTGGTGATGCCCTGCAGTCTTTGGATATTCCTTCGGTAAGAGCCCGAGGCCACCGTGACAGCGAAGTCGTCCACATAAGAGAGTATGAGGCCCCTGGGGACAGGGAAGTAGAGGGTCGATACGTAGATGACGAAGAGTAGGGGGGAGATTGGGGAGCCCTGGGGGGTGCCAACCGAGATTGGTGAGAAGATTTGGGGTGCCCCCTGGAATACAAGGCGGCATGTGCGTCCGTGGAGGAAGGACCTTACCCACGAGACCAGGTAGGGGTTGACCGCCTTTGTGGCGAGTCTGTTGCAGAGTATCGGGGCTGATACATTGTCAAAGCCACCTTTAATATCTAGGAAGATGGTCGACACCTTGAGCTTGGGGCGCATAAGATCCTCTAATGGCCTTCTTTTTTCTTTTTCTTTTTTTTATCTTCATGTATTCATTGATTTACGGTACAAGAACTTGCATGCAGCGCTAGCTATGGCATAAACAAAACCTTAAACTCAAACGCTCACAACAACAAAAGAAATAAGCGCACCCGCCTATAAAATCCTCCTAAATGTGTCCAATAGCCGACACGAAGTCCCTAAGGAAATAAAACAACAAAATGCATGATCATAACGACAAATGGAATCCCTCAGCACCAAGCTAAAAGAACAACAAAAAGTAAGGAGCCATCCCCCTCAGGGGGCGAAGCCGTGAATCGGTAAGTCTGACGTGGGGTCGACTGGCGGGAGCGGGTGGTCCCAATCGGAGGGGAGCATTCCAGGTGGGAAACCCGTCGCCGTGACGTTGATGTACCTGGCGAGGGAGTGGAGAGTGGCTGAGTCTGACCAGAGGGGGCTGTCCCTGTCTAACAAAGTGAGCCCCCGGAAGTGGCGCTCACGAGGTTCCTTGCGGGACTCGCAGGATAGGATGGCATGGGCGAAGTCCTCCTCCTCCACTTCGCAGTGCGGGCAGAGGGGGGAGGGGTCCTCAGTGAACCAGGAGGGGTGGGCCGCTAAGTAGCTCTTGCCCGAACGCATCTGATGTATTCTACCAGCCATGAACCTCCCTAGCCCCATGAATGGATGGGGCGAAAGGGGCACGGGGTAGGGGTATGACGGGGCGGCTGGGAACTGATCGTTCCAGTCTTTGATCAGGGCCGATCTGAGTTTCAACTTGATCGACCTGTAGGAGGGGGTATCATTACCAGCCGGAAGGGTTGTCGGCGGGAGGAGGTCGGGGGAGGCCACCGGCAGAGGACCAGAGGGCGGGATGAAAGGGATGGTCCGGTGCGCTATCGCGTCAATTGGGAGGTGTTTCCTGATTGGTGGGGAGGGTACGGGTGATTTCCAGAGAAGGGGGGCGTAGACCGAAGTCAAACCCCTCGTGTGATGTCGGTGATCGTCAGACGCCCTGAAGGGGGANAGACCGAAGTCAAACCCCTCGTGTGATGTCGGTGATCGTCCGACGCCCTGAAGGGCGACGAGGTTGGGAACGTAGGGTGGAGCCTCGCAGTGGCCGGGTTGGCCTCTGGGGGAAGGCAGACAAGGCGTACTGCCGCCAGTCTTTGTTTGTGGCATATTAAAAGGGGCATGGGGGGCAAGGCTGATTCGCAAGCTAGGGTGCCGGTAGGTGTCGAGGAGAAACAATTCGTTACCCACCTGATCCTCTAATGGCCTCTCTAGCCTGTTTTATATACAAAAAACACAAAATTTGTAAAATCAACATTTTGATACAAGTAATAGATAAAAGTCTTAGTGATACTGAGTCAGCAATCACTCAGTAATGTTATCGAATTGAAGCAGGGAGGTGAAGAACATGATACCAACCAAAATGCTACTTGAGAATATGGTTTTACATCACAAGCTAAAAACTACGTACTGGAGAATGGGAGATGTGGGAACAGGCATAATTGTTAGGCATATGGAAATCTGAGACAAAATGCATGGAACTTACAGTGGGGTAACTGCGCACAGACCCTCGATTTACCGAAGCCAACACCCCCCTGCGGCCTCCTTATAGGGCCTGCACGTTATTAGTGAGTTTTTGAGAATTGCATCCCATAACTAAAATGTCACATCAATGAAGTCCACAATATTACATCATATATGTCACTGCTGTCCGTCTGACTACATGCTGTTTATAGGACATATGGGAGAGGACCTTTGGCAACATCGGGGAAGTAAAACAGAAGAATTCCGTGGAAGGCACATTGAGATAATAGGCTTCAAAGTTAGGCTTTATAATTATGGTCTGAAGGTGATGGGACGTTTTCAGCAGAATCCTTCAAGAGGATGTCCCAGTAGTGCAGACTATAGAGAACATACCGAATTCATCCTTACTTTTCTAAGATCAGCTGTAGGTTGGTTGGTGCTAGTAATAGGACCCCTCCATGGAGGCAGGCTGACCAAGGGGAAGAACGCTCTGATAGGAAGACCTTGATAAGTCAAAAGCCCTTAAGACGTAAACACATTACACTTGGACTTGTGATTGGTACTAGGTGGCCCTGCTTGAAACTGATGACTTTATGACAGAAGAGACTACTAGAACGATAGTTAACAAGACTAAAGTTATATCATAGTCTATGCAGAGAATTGAGTGGAAGACTGCTGTTTGGTACAATAAATAGTGCAGTCATCTCAATGCAGGAATACTATTTCATAACTATGAAAGGGTGTGAGAAGTTTCAGGGTCAAATGGTGTCTGCACTTATAAGATACTGGATGTTTGCGTACTAACACCAGAGTGGTACTTTAGAGGCATAGTAGTTGGAAGTAACCGGCGAATACTCTGACATGAGATATAAATATCCAAGTGAATCTTCAGCTTTACTGGCATCATTAAGCAATAGACAAGATATCTTATCAATATGATATTGTTTTATACTTTAAATCTTTACATTACCTTTTTCAAGACAAGCCTTCCTCAATGGATTCTTTGAAGAAAAGACTTTGACCTACGTCTCCCTGTTATACTAGAGTTTGGCGTCCACCTAATAATCACTACCCAGTTGGGTAACTTATTACGTTTCTATTACTACTGGATTATTGTATCAGTAGCGATTGCTAGTTTTGCCTTATTTGCATTTCATTACTTGTTTTGTTAGTTTTATCATGTCACTTTAAGTCCTCTACTTTAGGACTTCACTTGCTTTACCTTTGGCTACTATGATAGCTATATTGTATTATTTTCCTTGAAGAGAACAGTATTTTTATATTTTCTAGCTACAATCTTTTGTATTTAAAGAGCCTACAATCCCTTAAGGATTTAGTCTCTCAAGCCTCACACGAACGCTCTTCTAAATATACTACAAGTTGAGCAGTTACTTTATCATTCCCTCAGCTCTACTATCTGTGAAGAGCTCCTACCAATACTTCTTCCCCTATCCTAATAGTGTTCAAGAATCTCTGTGAGTTTCTCGAGATACTTAGAACTAGGTTACAGCGCTGCTCAAAAGGATAGTGATATGACAAGACCAGACCTTCAAAATTACTATACCCCCCAAGTCCCAATTTGTACAGTTGACCAAGTCTTACACGAAGCCAATATTAAAAAGTGGCTTGCACAAATCTGCCCTCGATTGGCTGCTACCTATGCAACAAATGATTAGAATAGACTCTCACATATATTGATTGAATGGCAGAAGACTTTGGTGGAATGCTCTATAGTGGCTAGTGCACTATTAGAAAGTTAGTCAATCCTGTCCAGAAATGGATTTTTCATACCCTTGCAGAGATGTGGCCTGCAGACTGTATTAAGCTAAGGAGAAAAGTCAATGAGGTAGGCTTGATAGTGTGGGGCTATTTTTAGCATAGTCACTGGGACTTCTGATATCGATCCTGGACTGGAAGATTAATTGTGGGGTCCACATCATCTTATTAGAACAGCAACTTCCCCCGGTGGTGCAGGAGATTACCAGATTACCAAGAAGGTAGAAAATGCCTGCTTTTAGCAGGATGATGCTCAAGTTCATACAGCCAAGAATAACTAGCAGTGGTTCACTAATAATAGTATTAACCCTGAAGAGTATCCTCTTATCTTATTCACCTTCAACCTGATTGAGCACTCCTGGGTAGAACTGAAATGGCAACTCTTTATTTAGTATTCAGATATTTCTAGATATAAAGGGTGGCCCTAATAGCATTAGGGCCTAGCTGGCCGAGGTACTTCCTTGAGTTTGGGCAACAATTCTAGACCCTTTTTTTTGAAAAGCTTTGGTGTACAATGTCTTCTTATATAGTAGGCATCATTAATGCCAAAGGGTAGTATGCCAGATATTAGTTCTCCTGTAAACTATTCATATATATATATATTTTTAATTCTTAATTCTCAAGTTTTAATTTTAATTGTTTTATCTGAGGTATTTTTTTGAAAAGGAAAAAGTGAGGAGTGGTTACTACAGCATTATATGATTCAAAATGGTATAAACATTGTCTTATATTGTACCTGTGAGGCGGACACTGATCTCAAGTATAACTGAGAGACATAGGCCAAAAATCTGTGTTCAGAGAATCTGTCGAGGAAGGCTCATCTCGACAAAATAGGTAAAGTAAAGATTCATATCGTAAATGATTTTATAGTGATAAGATCTCTTGTCCATTGCTTGATGATGTCTATAAAGCACAAGAGGGACTTCGATATTTATATCCCACATCTGAGTGTTCGTGGACTACTTCTAACTACTATGCCTCTGATATACCACTCTGATTTTAATATGCAAACATCCAGAATCTTATAAGTGTGAGCACCATTTGACACGGAAACTTATCACATCCTTTCATGTTTACGGAATAGTATTCCTCCATTGAGATGACTGTGTTATTTGTTATACCAAACAGCGGCCTCCAACTTAGTAGTCTACATAGACTATTATATTAGTTTAGTCTTGTTGACTATCATTCCAGTAGTCTCCTCGGTAATGAAGTGATGAGGTTCATGCCGGACCACCTAATGCCAATCGCAAGTCAGAGCCCAACGTGTCAACATCTTAAGGGTCTTCGACTTATCTAGGTCTTCCTTTCTGAGCGTGCTTCTCCTTGGTCCACTGGCCTCTGTAGAGGGGTCATATCACTAGGACCAACCAACCAACAGCTGATCCCAGAAGGGTATGGGTAGATTTGGTATGTCCTTAATAGCTTCTGCCACTGGGATATCCTCTTAGAGTATTTTGCCGAGAATCTCCCATCACCTTGGGCTTATAGTTTAAGAAACCTAACTTTGAAGCCTACTATCTCAGTACGACTCTGACGGACTTCCTCTATTCCACTTCCCAGATGTCACCAAAGGTCCCCTATCATATATCCTGTGAACAGCATGCAGTCGGATGGATGGCGGTGATGTATATGGTGTTATGAAGGGGGCTTAATTGATGTGACATTTTAGTTATAGGACACAACTCACGAAATCACGCTAATGATGTGCGGGCTCTATAAGGAGGCCAGAGGGTAATGTTGGCACTGCTGAAAATCGAGGGTCTGTGCACAGTTACCCTACCATGGGTCTGTGCACATTTCTTGTCTCAGATTTCCATATGCCTAACATGAGCTTCCTCTTACCAGGCTTCACCTCGAATGCCTTTTTAAGACTTTTTATTTATTAATTACATTTTAAGACTCAGTTTGGTCAAGATAAAAATCCTCCCGCATTTACTTGGCCACCGCAGGAAAACCTTTTCCACACTATCTTACCTCTGCCCTTCCCGGCATGTCCAGATTTTCATTATGAAAATTCTCCACAACTTCTTCCACGTTTTCCATACCGGTAGCTGGCTCCCGTGTGTTCTCATCATCAGAACACCCTTGCCATTAGACGAAGTACCACAGTTCTCGCTTCTCTTGACAGCGACCGCGTACCTGTTTTCGGTAAGAGCAAATCTCGCCTCTTACTATTTTTTCAACTTCCAATTGTAGATTGCCGTCAATGTCCTCTGATTCTCTAAGAAGTTGTTGGCGATTATCATGAACTGATTCGCGATAGGGTTCCAATAGTGTGACACGGAATACAGGGAGAATGTTTCTGTGATCGGATATGTGGAGCTTTGATGCTCGTAATCTTTGTTTTTCCATAATTTGGAAAGAACCATAAAGCTTTAGACTTAGTTTCTTTGATTTCCATCTGGTACGAATATTCTTTGCGTTTAACATTACTTTGTTCCAGATCTTGAAGTCTGGCTGTTGTGGAGCTTTCCAGTTATAACATTTTGACATGCCATCCCTTTTCTTTTCTAGAGACTGTTGTGCTTGTTCATATATCGTCTTAATCCAGTTCGTGTAGAGTGACTCTCCTGGATTTTGAGCTTACCGCTCTTTCATTCACTCCGTTTGAGGATGGAATTCATAGTTCGCATAGAATGGCAACATCCCGTGAGTGTTGGTTGCCAAGTTGTTATAGGGATGTTCAGCTAGTGGTAGTAGCTGATACCAATTGTCCTGATCATGGTTGACAAAACTTTGAAGGTATCCTTCTAACACTTAGTTGGTACTTTTAGTTTGTCCGTCAGCTTGAGGGTGGTATGCCGCTGATATTCTTTGCTTAATTTCCTGTAGTTTGCAAGGGGATTCCCAGAATTCTCCTGTGAACTTTGAGTCCATATCTGAAATGATTTCGGTTAACAGGCCGTATAACCTCCATACTTCTTTTAGGAATGCGCTTGCAACATGTTTCACTATGGCTGATGTCTGTAGTCCGATGAAATGTACCATCTTTGTAAATTGATCAGCAACAACCATTATCTGATTGGATTCTTGTGACTCTGGTAGTTGTGTAATAAGGCCCACTGGGATGGACGCCCATGCTGCGTAGGGTATTTGCAGTGGTGGCAATAATCCATACTTAGAGTGTCTAGGTGATTTATTATATTGGCATTCATCGCAGGATTGTATGTAGTCATTGATCCATACTGAAAGTCCTTTAGAATAGAAGTCCTGCATAATGATTTCCAAGGGTTTTTCTTGTCCCAAATGTCCTGCCACTTTTGCATCATGACATCCTTCAGCGATCTTGGTGTATAGCGCCTGACTATCTGGTACAAACAGTCTTTGCTTATAGTATAATAGATCGTTGGTCTAGGTCCAATCCTTGTAGAAATCTTTCCCTTCATCTCGCAGCCTAATGAGTTTATCTCTCCATTGCCTCCACGCTAGGTCTGGCTTGAGAGCTTCCTGTATCTCACTTCAGAATTCAGGATTGAACTGCTTGATACCTTTTTGTAGGATAATAGTGTTTGATATTAGAACTTTCTCTGGTACTTCTGAAATATCATACCAGTGTTCGTTGTCTTTAGCCGATGCTGGCAGGTAACTGATGCTGGGTTCCTGTTCCTTGATGATCAAGGATCTTGTCACTATGTCAGAGCTTCCGAATCCAGTAGTCCCTTGTTTTGTCTCTTCTAAGTCATCTACTTTCATCATGTCTGAGGTGTGGACTTTATCTACTACCAGTTGAGCTATGCGATCGCTCATTCTTATCTGGCAGTCCTCAATTTTCTTGTTGAATAGTACGACCTTGAGTTCAACAGTGTAGTCGGCATCGATTACTCCACCACCGGTGGAGATTCCACTTCGAACCACTAGACCGCTTCTGTGAGCAACTCTTCCATAAGTTCCTGTGGGTAGCCTCACAGCTATACCTGGCCTTATTAATGCCAGTTTATATTTTCAGACAATGTCAACCTCTATGGCGTACCGTCATGTACTGCCGCCAATCTTGAGCTCTTTGTTGGCAAGTATGCCTTTTTGCTCCATCTCTTGACCCTGATCACGGGTTCTTGTCCACCTCTTCGAGATTCTATATCCAAATCCTGATCTCCTTCCCTTTCTTCTCCTTCATCACCTACCCTCGCTACTAGTGATATCAAGAAACTGTCTGGTTTCAAAATTTTCTGTTCGCGATGCGTAGCTGTTACGTTCTCTAACCGGTGTCAGTTCTCAGGAATATGTAGATGATACTTCTCGCGTTCTTTCTTGAAGATAGTTCTTAGGCCTGTGCCTACGATAAGGTGGGAGAGACTCTCATGTCTGTGATCCTTATCGCCTATCTTACTCTTTCTACAACTTGACTCTCATAGTAGAGTCCTCGTTCTCGTAGGAAGGTATTCGTAAAGAGCGTAAAGGTTTTATATTGATAAAAGGATAAAGTAATAAGCAAGAAAGTAACTTAGAACGAAGCGTGAAGAGCCTATCTACATGGTCCATTTTTTTAACTTTTTTTTTTTATCTTCATGTATTCGTTGATTTATGGTACAAGAACTTGCATGCAACGCTAGCTATGGCATAAACAAAACCTTAATTTCAGAAACTCTCAATAACAAAAGAAACACTCGCACCAAACTATAAAAACATCCTAAGCGTGTCCGATAGCCGACACCAAGTCCCTAAGGAAATAAAACAATAAAGCGCATGATCATAACGAAAAATACAATTCCGCAGCAACAAGCCAATAGAAAAACAACAAGTAGGGGGCCGTCCCCGGCAGGGGGCGAAGCCGTAAATCGGTAGGCCAGACGCGTCATCGTCCGACAGAGGTTGACGGTCCCATGCTGGTGGGGGCATTCCCGGTGGGAAACCCATCGCCGTGACATTGATGTATCGAGCGAGGGAGTGGAAAGCGGTGGTATCTGACCATAGGGGACTGTCCCTTTCTAACGAAGTGAGCCCGCGGAGGTGGCGCTCCGGAGGTTGCTTGCGAGACTCGCAGGGCAGGATGGCATGGGCGAAGTCCTCCTCTTCCTCCTCGCAGAAGGGGCAGAGGGAGGAGGGGTGCTCTGTGAACCAGGAAGGGTGGACAACTAGATAGCTTTTGCCCGAACGCATTTGGTGTATTCTCCCCGCCATGAACCTTGCGAGCCCCATGCAGGGATGGGGTGATAGGGACATGGGGTAGGGGTATGTTGGGAGGCGCGGGAACTGATCATTCCAGTCTTTGACTAAGGCCGATCTAACCTTTAACTTGATCGATCTGTAGGAGGGGGTGCCATCCCTGGCCAGAAGACAGGCTGGCGAGAGGAGGTCGGGGGAAGCCACCGGAAGAGGGCCGGAGGCTGGGATGAAAGGAAGGGTGCGGTGCGCAATCGTATCGATGGGAAGGTGTTTCCGTATGGGTCCTATCTACGTGGCCCTTTCTCCTTTTTTTTCTTTTTTTTTCTTTTTTCTTCTTTTTTTTTTCTTCAATTTTATTCTATATTTAAGTCACACTGTCTGTATGCAGCGCTAGCTATGACCGACACAAGAAACCTCCACCCCTACTCCAGCCCAAAACAGCAAGAAGAAAAACCGTCAATGAAGCCAAACAGGAAGCGCACTGGCAGACAGGACCGAAACCCACGGAACATGACACCCCCCACCCAGCCCCGCGCAGTCGAAAAAACTCCCACGCCCCGCAACTTGTAGTATACACAACGGTAAAGACTGTAAAGGAAAGCCACACGAGCACATCAGAACAAAAGAAACCCCAAACCCCGTCAGTAAAAGCCCAGCCCCGCGGTGAGAACCCCCTTAGCCAGCCGTAACCCCAACCATACAGCCGACGCCCTAAGCCACCTGCGATAAATGTATCTACAGCTAAAGGGATATACCCGGCAAAGGTGGTGGGAGACCGAATGGAAAAGTCCAAGTGGAAGGAAAGAACCCATGGTAGGGCACAGAGACTAGTGCCATCCGGACTGGGAAGCCCGGCGGAGATGCCGGACGGGCGTCGAGGCGAGGTGGTGTAGCAGTAGGGTTCAAGCCGAGGGAGGGCTCAGAAGTAGGGTGCAAGCCGATCCGAGCGTAAGATCAGGAAGGAAACCGAACGCGACTGTATCAACTATCGGTAAACGTGTTCGTGTCCGACTAGGCGGTCCTCAGAGGCAGAAGGCAAGCGTTTTACCACGTCTCTCATGTAGTCCCTTGTTCTACAAGAGATAGGGTCACTTACTGGACGGGATACCAGCGTTTGAGCCGACCGTGAGGAGAAGCGAGATCGACCCGCGGGCCTGTTAGAAAGTTCTGGCCTACCGCAAACAGTGTTCTCAGCCCTCTGAAGCATGGGAAGCGAAAGGTCGCCGACTGTGAGGAGGGGCCTCGCTAAGCGAGGAGGGAGACGAGAACGGGCAGCAGAGAGGCAGTACTGGAACCCAGAAGATGGACAGCCATGACGCGTAACAAAAGTGAAGAAGGGCAGTGAGGGGGGGATGGCCATCACTCCTAGGCTGAAGCCATCGTGGGAGGAGAGGGGTGGTGGATGGTTCGTGAAGATCAAGGCCCGAGGGTTGATTTCAATCGAGAGCAAAATGGAGGAGACGGAGGATGCCTATCTACAGGGCCCTTTTTCTTCCCTTTTTTTTTCAAATTCTTTTTTTTTCACTTCAATTTTATTCTGTGTTTAAGGTACACCGTCTGTATGCAGCACTAGCTATGACCGACGCAAGAAAGCTCCACCCATACTGCAGCCCGAAACAGCTATAAGAAAAACCGTCAACGAAACCAAACAGGAAGTGCAATGGCAGACAGGAACGAAACCCCCAGAACATAACACCCCCCACCCAGCCCCGTGCAGTCGAAAATACTCCCCCGCCCCGCAACCTGTAGTATACACAACGGTAAAGACTGTAAAGGAAAGCCACCCAAGCCCATCAGAACAAAAGAAACCCTAAACCCCCACAGTAAAAGCCCAGCCCCGCGGCGAGATCCCCCTTAGACAGCCGCAACCCCAACCATACAGCCGAAGCCCTAAGCCACCTGCGATAAATGTATCTACGGCCAAAGGGATATACCCGGCAAAGGTGGTGGGAGACCGAATGGAACAGTCCAAGCGGAAGGAAAGAACCTGTGGTAGGGCACAGAGACTATTGCCATCCGGACCGGGAAGCCCGGTGGAGACGCCCGCAGGGCGTCGAGGGAAGGTGGTTTAGCAGTAGGGTGCAAGCCGATCCGACCGTAAGATCAGGAAGGAAACCGAGCGCAACCTTATGAACTAACAGTAAACGTGTTCGTGTCCGACTAGGGGGTCCTCAGAGGCAGAAGGCAAGCATTTTACCATGTCTCTCATGTAGTCCCTTGTTCTACGAGAGATAGTGGCACTTAGTGGATGAGATACCACTGCTTGAGCCGACCATAAGGACAAGCGAGATCGACCCGCGAGCCTGTTGGAAAGTTCTTGCGTACCGCAAACGGTGTTCCCTGTTAGGCGGACGCCAAACTCAAGTATATATTTGAGGGACATAGGCCCGAAATCTTTTATTGGAGAATCTGTCGAGGAAGGCTCGTCTCGATAAAGTAAGGTAAAGTAAAGATTTAAAGCGTAGAACAAGATTATATTGATAAGATCTCGTCTCCATTGCTTGATGAGGTCTGTAAAGCTCGGGAGGCACTTCGATATTTATATCCCGCGTCTCAGTGTTCGCGGACTCCTTCTAATTACTATGCCTCCCAAGTACCACCCTGGTTTTAATACGCAAACGTCCAGAATCTTATAAGTGCGAACACCGTTTGACCCTGAAACTTATCACACCCTTTCGCGGACTCGGAGTAGTATCCCTCCGTAGAGATGACTGCGCTATTTGTTATACCAAACAGCGGCCTTCAACTTGGATGTCTGCGAAGACTATTATATTACACTAGTCTGGTTGACTATCGTTTCAGTAGTCTCTTCGGTCATGAAGTGATCAAGTTCATGCCGGTTCACCTAGTGCCAATCGCAAGTCCGAGCCCGACGTGTCAGCGTCTTAAGGGTTTCCGAATTATCTACGTCTTCCATTCTGAGCATGCTTCCCCTTGGTCCGCCTGCCTCCGTAGAGGGGTCCTATTACTACGACCAACCAACCTACAGCTGATCTCAGAAGGGTATGGGTGGATTCGGTATACCCCCAATCGCTTTCACTATGCGGATATCCTCTTAGGGTATTTCGCCGAAAAAGTCCCGTCACTTTCGGCCCGTAGTTAGGATGCCTGACTTGGGAGCCTACTATCTCAATGCGCCTCCCACGGATTTCCCCCGTTCCACTTCCCAGACGTCGCCAAAGGTCCCCTCCCATATATCCTGCAAACAGCATGCGGTCGGACAGACGGCGGCGACATATATGGTGTTATGAAGTGGGCTTCATTGATGTGACTTTTTAGTTATGGGACGCAACTCTCGAAATCTCGCTAATGACGTGCGGGCCCCATAAGGGGGCCAGAGGGGGGTGTTGGCTACGGTAAATTGAGGGTCTGTGCGCAGTTACCCTACCGTGGGTCTGTGCACCTGGCTCGGATTTCCATATGCCTAACATTCCCAGCCGTCTGAAGTATTGGAAGGGAAAGGTCGCCGACTATGAGGAGGGGCCTCGCTAAGCGAGGAGGGAGACGAGAACGGGCAGCAGAGAGGCAGTGCCGGAACCCAGAGGATGGACAGCCCCGACGTGTAACAAAAGCGAAGAAGGGCAGTGAGGGGGCGATGGCCATCACCCCTAGGCTGAAGCAAGCGTGGGATGGGAGGGGTGGTGGATGGTTCGTGAAGATCAAGCCCCCAGGGTTGATTTCAATCGAGAGGAAAATGGAGGAGACGGAGGATGCCTATCTACTCGGACCTTTTTTTTACTTTTTCTTTACTTTTTTTTAATTTCTTTAATTTTTTTAATATTTTTAATTTTTTTATTTTCATGTATTCATTGATTTATGGTACAAGAACTTGCATGCAGCGCTAGCAATGGCATAAACAAAACCTTAATCTCCAGAACTCGCAGTGATAAAGGAAAAATTCGCACCCAACTGTAAAATCCTCCTAAGTGTGTCCGATGGCCGACACCAAATCCCTACGAAAATAAAACAATAAAGCGCATGATCATGACGAAAAATACAATTCCCCAGCTAATAGCTAAAAGAAAAACAACTAGTAAAGGGCTGTCGTCCCCCTTAGGGGGCGAAACCGTGAATCGGTAGAAGAGACGCAACCACGCCTGATGGAAGTTGCGGGTCCCGTGTCGCTGGGAGCATACCCGGTGGGAAACCCGTCGCCGGGACATTGATGTATCTAGCGTGGGAGTGGAGGGCGGTGAGGTCTGACCAGAGGGGGCTGTCCCTTTCCAATGAAGGGAGCCCGGGGAGGTGGAGCTCACGAGGTTCTTTTCGAGACTTGTAGGACAGGATGGCATGTCCGAAGTCCTCCTCGTCCTCCTAGCAGAAAGGGCAGAGGGGGGAAGGGGTCTCCATGAACCAGGAGGGGTGGGCAGCGAGAAAGATTTTGCCTGAACGCATTTGGTGTATTCTCCCCGCCATGAACCTTCCAAGCCCCATGAAAGGGTGGGGCGAAAGGGACACTGGGTAGGGGTATGTTGGGGGGGGCAGGAACTGGTCATTCCAGTCTTTGACCAAGGCCGATCTAACTTTCATCTTGATCGATGTGTAGGAGCGGGTGTCACCCCCGGCTGGGAGACAGTCCGGCGGGAGTAGGTCGGGGGAAGCCACCGGAATAGGGCCGGAGGTCGGAATGAACGGGAGGGCGCGGTGTGCAATGGCATCGATGGGGAGGTGTTTTCTTATGGGTGGGGAGGGGACAGGGGATTTCCAGAAAAGGGGAGCGTAGACCGAAGTCAGGCCGCACGTGTGGTGTTGGTGGTCTTCCGTGGCCCTGAAGGGGGACGAAGTCGAGAACGTGGGGTGGAGCCTTGCAGTCGCTGGATTGACCTCTGGCCGGAGGCAGGCAAGCCGGACTGCTGCCAGCCTCAGTCGGTGGCGTATCAAAAGGGGCATGGGGGGCAGGGCCAACTCGGAAGCGAGGATGCCAACATGTGTTGAGGAGAAGCAGTTTGTTACCCATCTCTGGACGGATCGCCAGAAGACGGACATACGGTTGAGGAGGGTAAGACTTGGGGAGATGAGGTCCGCTCCATATAGGAGGATCGGGGCGATCAAGGAGGAAGCCAGACGGTGGTAGAGAAAAGGAGGAAGGCCGTTGCCAGGCCTTGCAAGTCTCTTGATCGTAGCGAAGGCACCTTGGGCTAGTCCAAGTCTTCTCACTAAGTGGGAGGTGGTACCTCTCGTACCCGAAGTGGAGGAGTATTCGAACCAGTGTCCCAGCCAGCGAATCCGCTTGGAGAGGCGGAAGACGAGGTCGTCCAGCCGGACCGGGATTGGGGGGCGGGGGACCTTCTGAGAGGGGGTCTCCCAGTGCATCAGTTCTGTTTTTGGGATCGAGAAGGACACACCTAGCCTGCCAGCCTTCCGCTAGAGGACCCTGGTGATACCCTACAGCCTCTGGATGTTCCTACGGTAAGAGCCCGAGGCCACCGTCACGGCGAAGTAGTCCACATAGGAGAGGATAAGGCTCCTAAGGACCGGGAAGTGGAGGGTTGAGACGTAGAGTACAAACAGCAGGGGGGAGATTGGGGAGCCCTCGGGGGTTCCAACCGAGACCGGCGAGAAGACTTGAGGTGCCCCCTGGAAAACCAGGTGGCAGGTGCAGCCGCGGAGAAAGAACCTTATCCACAAGACGAGATAGGGGTTGACTGCCTTGGTGGCGAGTCTGTTGCATAGCATTGGGGCTGAGAAGTTATCGAAGCCTCCTTTGATGTGCAGGAAGACGGTCGAGACCTTAAGCTTGGGGCGCTTGAACAGCTGGACCTCGTGGGAGAGGGTAGCCACTGTGTCGAAGGTGCTCAGACCAGGCACGGAACCAGTCTGGTTGGGGGAGAGTAGGCCCAGGAAACGAGCCTGGGCTGAAAGCCGGTTTGCCATCACCCTCTCCAGAATCTTGGAAATGGTTTCAAGGAGGACAATGAAAGGAAATGAAGCAGGAGTGTCGTAGGAAGGTTTCCCAGGTTTATCCAGCACAATGCCGCTGGCCTTTTTCAGGGAGGAGGGGTGGTGCCCATACCGAACCAGGGGGCTCAGGAGGGAGGTGAGAATTTTGGGGTTTATCAAGTGGACTCTTTTCCAGACAGAGTAGGGAATCTGGTCCGGTCCAGGGGCGGAGGACGATGAGGACCTCAGAAGGGCCGCTCATATTTCATCTGCCGACAGCTGCGGGATGTCCTTGAACTCGCGTAGGATGCAGGGAGGAGGGGAAGACCTCTTCACGGGGAAGAAGTGTCCGCGGAGTGCTTGATTGATTTCGTTGGGGCTCTCAGCCCCTGGGATTTGGGGGAACCTGTCGCGCGGTTTGCCAAAGGCGAACCTTTTCGCTGTCCATAGTGTTTGGGGGTTTGCTCTTTGCAGGAAGCTTTTCCAGTATTCGATCTTCGCTTTTTTGATAGCCTTGAAGTACAGGAGGCGTGCCTCCCTGCACAGGTCCTTGGAAGAGGGGAGGGGGTCCCTGCGGGCTGCGCGGACGACGGAGTGGAAGGCCGCTCTCTGAGCTGTGAGGTTGGGGGTCCACCAGGGCTTCAACCTGTAGGTGGGCCTCTTGTCTGGGGTGTGACTCTGGAGCTGGAACCTGACCCTGTCTAGGGCCATGTCGAACCAGACTGATAGTGTATGTGGCGTGGGGAGGGTGGGAGGGGGGCAGAACTCCATTCGTTTCAGACCCTCCTCTACGGAGGGCCAGTCTGTTTTTGTCCACGATGGAGAGGGAGGAGCGCGGCGGGCCAAGGGCTCCGATAGCCTTATGAGGATTCGGACGTGGTCGGACCCCGTCGGGGGAAGAGGCTTGCTCCATGACCTGAAGCTGGGCGCAAGGGGGGCATTTGCAATTGCCAGGTCAATTACCGCGGGGCGGAGGTTCGTGTTGAAGGGAAAGTAGGTGAGGGTGCCGGGGGTGTTCAGGAGGCAGAAACCCTCCCGAGCAGCCTTCTCGAAGAAGGGAGAGGACGCACTAAGGTCTGAAACCGAGAAGAGATGGTCGGGGTCAGCAGAGGGGTGATGGATGTTGAAGTCACCAATGACCAGCGTAGGGGAGGGCGTGGGAGGGAACGCAGCATTAGGCGAGACAGTTCTTTTGAAGGGGGAACCATCCCAAGTGCTGTAGAGGTTTGCCACACGAAACCTGGTAACGAAGGAGTCAAAAAAGCCAGTGGACGAGAAGAAGTCCATCGCCATCCAGACTCTCACATCAGAGAAAACAGGAAGAACCGAGAACTGTTGCGTTGAGAAAAGGGGTAGGTAGCACACCACTCTAGGCTTGCCCCCGTTAGGGCATGGGGGAAGAAATGATTTGAAACCCGCAAACGCGGGGGGTTTGTTCCTGTAGAGGGGAGGGTCTTGTAGCGCGACGAGGGTGGGGGGGAAATCCAACAAAGAAAAAGAATTAAACAGGGAAAGAAACACATCCCAGCTTCCCCAGCAGTTGTGTTGTAGAATGGATATGGGGGTATTGGAGCCCGTCGCCAGCACGGAACTCGAAGGAGAGGTGTGACCAGCCATTACACGCCTTCCGGCGTCTCCGGCAGTGGGACAGGAGTGGGAGTTGCCTGCCAGGCGGGGTTCGGCAGAGCACCTCCTTGGGGTTTCGGAACGTTTGCGGGAGGACGTGCCGGGTGGGCATACCCACGCCTAGGGCGGGTTGTCGCAAAGTCAATAGGGGGTAGGAGGGGTCGTGTACCAGCTGAAGGGCCCTCGCCGGGGTTGTTCGTCATGTCCATTCTTTCCTCATCCTGCGGTAGAGGGGGTTCCCTGCGGAGAGCAGGGGGGGCGGGTCTCGATGGAAAGTCTGGAGCGAGGGCTGGGTGGGGGCCTTTGCAGGTGGCGCAAAGCGGAGGGGACGTTGGGCAGCAGCTAGCGACTGCTGTGAGGTTTCCGCCCTTAGGGCAAGTCGGGTTCTGGCACCTGTGGGCCTGCTTTCTGTGGGAGAGGGCGCAGAGTGGACAGACTGGATGGTAAATCTTACACCTTGCTGAGTGGTGTCCGTATTCGCAACAGTTACGGCATTGAGTGTGGCCGTTAGCTGAGTACGCCTGTTCGATCTTGCATTGAGAGGAGTAAAGATAAGCGTTGCCCAGCATTGCGGCCTCATTTTCAGGGGCCGCAGTGACAACTATGGAAGTCGCCTTCTTCTGGACTCGGGAACCGCGGTCGGGGTTGAGATAACGGGCGGAGAGGATCTGGATGTTCTTAACGTTTAGGATAGTGTTTGACAGGGACTGGAAGAGGTCTTTGTCGTCCTCGGGGCGGTATGTGATCGGGAGGGAATAAACAGCAAGTGGCACCTCGTTCGGTGCGAGGCGGAAAGGGAGACAGGGTGAGTCTCCGACTTGGAAGGACTGGTTTAGTTTCGCAGCAAGTACTTCATTGTAGGGGGCGTAGGAAGTAGATGAGACAAAGGGTGAAATAGCAATGAGGGTTACGGTGCCTCTTTCATTGACTCGGGCGAAGAACGATAAAGGGAGATTGCAACCCGCGTTTCACAACACCGAGGCGGCAGAGTCTGGGAAGGAGGCAGCTATAAGATCAGCCTGGGGATTGGGGAAAGGGGATGAGGGTGGGGCGTAGAAACACCTCTCGGCTGCTGGTAGGCTCTTCGGGCCTCTCAACAGGGCAGCGGGGGCCGCTCCAGACGCAACCTGGGCAGCAGATGCGTTGATCTTGGCCTTGTTCGCCTTGCCTTTCCTCTTCTGTCGAGATGAGGCGGCCTGGGCGTAGGAGGAGGCGCCGGGTTGGGCTGACGACGATGGGACTGGGTGGAACTGGGAAGCAGGAGGATATTTTCCTTCCCGGAAGGTCTGAGCCTCCCAGGAGCGAGAGAATTTGGCCGCGTAGGCGGCAGGGTTACCGTACCATTTCTGGTCCTTGGTGCTGTAGCAGGGGATGTCTCTGTCACCCCCACCCTCGTAGAGGGGGGTGAGCTTATCGGCAAGGGTGGGGTCAGAGTCGGCCGGCGCCTTCTCCTTACCCTTTCGGGACAGGGCTACCCGGGCTGCATTCGAGATGATATGCATGGGTGCGTTTTGTTGGGGTGGGGGCTGTTGGTGGCGTGCTGGTTGTGGGAGGGGGGTGGTCAGACGGGACGCAAGGTCTCTGACCGAGAGCTGGAGGGCTGCAAGTGAGGTCGCCGTAGCATTTTCAGACGAGGGGGGTGGGGGGGGAACTGAGGATTTGTTCTTGTAAGCATGGAGGTCGTCGATTTGACCAGAGAGCCTTGCGATTTCTAGTGCAAGTTCGTCGATCTGAGAGGAGAGGGCCCTGGAGTCCAGGAGCGAGGTACACAGGAGGGGGAGTATAACGGCTTCGCCTGGTGAGAGGTCGTCCAGCTCCCCTGAACTTATTGGGGGGAAACATTGGGGGGATAGTCGCGCGTCTGCCGTGGCATTCTCTAGCAGCCAGACAAGAAGGGGGATATGCCGGCGGATTCCTGACACCGAGGAATGCTCTGAAGCGGGGAGGGCGACAGAGGCCATTACCGACTAGGCGGTGGGGACTCAGCCAAAAGGCTTTTGGAGATAGCAATAACGTGTGGGCACACCGGACGCTGATGGTGTTGAGAACAAGGTAGAAATGTAGGGGGGGGAAAATAGGGGAAACGGAGCGTGCCTATCTACACGGCGCTTTTTTTTCTTCATTGTTTTTCTTTTTTTCTTTTTTTATCTTCATGTATTCGTTGATTTATAGTACAAAAACTTGCATGCAGTGCTAGCTATGGCACATGCTCCGTCTCCGTTACAACCACAGTGAAAGAAAAAACCACTCCAAGTTTTCTGCTAAGCCTCGCTCTCATTGGTTGAGAACCTTTTCTCGCCGC
>JACCEG010000346.1:69747-84664 GCA_014065205.1 Tuber brumale | reverse complement strand
CGGTGGCCCTGGAATGTTTTACTTTTGCTGTTAGTCATCGTTGGCGATGCTTGGGTTCATACGTACCCGCTTTGGAGGAAATTTTGCGATATTTGAGTTTTGTTGTTTCTTTTGTTACTGCGTTGGAATTAAGGCTTTTTGTATGCCATAGCGCGAGCTGCATGTACGTTTTTGAGCCATGATCAATAAAAAAATGAATTAAAAAAAAAAAAAGAAAAAAAGTGCTAGCTAGGGCATAAACAAAACCTTAATCTCAAACGCTCACAATACCAAAAGAAACGATCGCACCATGCCATAAAATCCTCCTAAGTGTGTCCGATAGCCGACAGCAAATCCCTACAGAAATAAAACAAAAGGATACATGATCATAACAAAAAATAAAGTCGCCTCCCAAGAAAAACCATCCTAAAAGAGCCACAACAAACGAGGGGCCGTCCCCCTCAGGGGGCGAAACCATGAATTGGGAGGACTGCAGTGCTTGCGTCTGGTGAAGAGTCTGGGTCCCGTGCAGCCGGGGGCATTCCTAGTGGGAAACCTGTCGCCGTGACGTTGATGTATCTGGCTAGGGAGTGGAGAGCGGCGGGATTGGACCAGAGAGGGCTGTCCCGCTCTACCGACGTGAGCCCCCGGAGGTGCCGCTCACGAGGTTCCTTGCGGGACTCGCAGGACAGGATGGCGTGGGCGAAGTCCTCCTCGTCCTCCTGGCAGTAGGGGCAGAGGGGGGAGGGGTGCTCAGTGAACCAGGATGGGTGGGCAGCAAGGTAGCTTTTGCCCGAACGCATTTGGTGTATTCTCCCCGCCATGAACATTCCGAGCCCCATAAAGGGATGGGGCGATAGTGACACGGGGTAGGGGTACGGTGGTGGAGGTGGGAACAGCTCGTTCCAGTCCTTGACTAGTGCCGATGTGACTTTCATCTTAATTGACCTGTAGGAGGGGGTGCCATCCTTAACTGGCAGGCAGGTAGGAGGGAGGAGGTCGGGGGAAGCCACCGGCACAGGGCCCGCCGCTGTGATGAACGTGAGCATTCTTTGCGCAATTGTGTCGATGGGGAGGTGTTTCCTTATTAGTGGTGAGGGTACAGGGGACCTCCACGAGAGGGGGGCATAGACTGAGGTCAATCCACGCGTGTGGTACCGATGGTCATCAGGAGCCCGGACGGGGGACAAAGTCGGGAAGGTCGTGTGGATTCTCGCAGTTGCCAGGTTGGCCTCTGGGGGGAGGCAGACGAGCCTCACCGCTACCAGTCTCTGTCGGTGGCGTATCAAAAGGGGCATGGGGGGCAGGGCCAACTCGCAAGCGAGTATGCCAACAGGCGTCGAAGAGAAGCAGTTCATAACCCATTTTTGGACAGATCTCCAGAAGAGAGACATGCGATCGAGGAGGGTGAGGCTAGGAGAGAATAGGTCTGCCCCATACAGTAGAATTGGGGCGATTAAGGAGGAGGCCAAACGATGGCAGAGGAAAGGAGAAAGGCCCTTGCCAGGCCTTGAAAGTCTTTTGATCGTGGCGAAAGCACCTTGGGCTAGGCCCAGCCTTCTCACGAAGTGGGAGGTGGTACCTCTAGTACCGGAAGTGGAGGAGGGCTCGAACCACCACCCGCGCCAGCGAATCACCTTGGAGGGGCGGAAGACGAGGTCATCCAGCAAGACCGGGATCGGGGAGGGGGGAACTTTTGAGCGCGGGTTTCCCCGTGCATCAGCTCTGTCTTTGGGATTGAGAAGGACACACCTAGTCTTCCAGCCTTCCGCTATAGGACCCTGGTGCTGCCCTGCAGTCTCTGGATGTTCCTTTGGTAAGAGCCTGAGGCCCCCGTGACTGCGAAGTTGTCCACATACGAGAGGATGAGGCCACTGGGGACCGGGAAGTGGAGGGTTGAGACGTAGATAACAAAAAGTAGGGCGGAGATTGGCGAGCCTTGCGGGGTTCCGACCCAGACTGGAGAGAAGATCTGGGGTGCCCCCTGGAAGACCAGGCGGCAGGTGCGTCGGTGGAGGAAAGATGTTATCCACGAGACGAGATAGGGGTTGACTGCCTTGCTCGCTAGTCTGTTGCAGAGTATCGGGGCCGACACATTATCGAAACCCCCTTTTTTGTCCAGGAAAAGGGTGGAGACCTTCAGCTTTGGGCGCATAAACAGTTGAACCTGATGAGAGAGGGTAGCCGCCGCGTCAAAGGTGCTGAGACCAGGCAGGGATCCAGTTTGGTTGGGGGAGAGGAGGCCCAGGAAGCGCGCTTGGGCTGAAAGACGGTTTGCCATCACCCTCTCCAGGATTTTCGAAACAGTTTCCCGGAGTACGATGATGCGAAATGACGCAGGAGTGTCATAGGAGGGTTTCCCAGGCTTATTCAGCACTATGCCGTTGACCTTTTTCAGGGAAGACGGGTGGTGCCCATACCTAACAAGGGGGCCCAGGAGGGAGGTGAGTATACCGGGGCTTGCCAGGTGGACTTTCTTCCAGACCAAGTAGGGTATCTGGTCATGTCCTCGGGCGCAGGACGAGGAGGACATCTGAAGGGCCCTTGATATTTCTTCAGCCGATAGCTCCGGGACGTCCTTCAACTCAGGTAGGATTCTGGGGGGGGGGGAGGACCCCTTCTCAGGGAAGAAGTGTCCTAAGAGTGCCTGGTTTGTTTCTTTGGGGGTCTCAGCCCCGGGAATCTGGGGGAACCTGTCCGGCGGTTTGCCAAAGGCGAATCTTTTCGCTGTCCATAGTGTTTAGGGGTTCGCTGTTTCCAGGAAGTTTGTCCCATAGTCGTGCTTGGCCTTTTTGATAGCCTTGAAGTACAGGAGCCATGCCTCTTTGCACAGCTCCTTGGAGGAAGGTAGGCTGTCTTTGCGAGCATCGCGTACGGTAGAGTGGAAGGCTTTTCTCTGTGCAGTAAGGTTTGGGGTCCACCACGGTTTTGACCTGTAGGTGGGCCTCTTTTCTGGAGTGTGGCTCTAGAGCTGGGACCTGACCCTGTCTAGGGCCATGTCGAACCAGGCTGAAAGTGTGTGTGGAGTGGGAAGGCGCCGAGGGGGGCGGAACACTATCCTTTTTAGTCCCTCCTCAAGCGTGGGCCAGTCTGTCTTCATCCAAGACGGCGAGGGTGGTGGGGGGCATGCCAAAGGTTCTGAGAGTGTTATAAGGATCGGGACATGGTCAGAGCCCGTTGGGGGAAGAGGTGTGCTCCACGATCTGAAGCTACGGGAGAGGGGGGCATTCGCAAACGCTAGGTCTATTACCGATGGGCGGAGGTTCAAGTCGAAGGGAAAGTAGTTGAGGGTGGCAGGGGTGTTCAGGTGGCAAAAGCCTTCCCTGGCAGCCTTCTCGAAAAAAGGGGAAGACGCACCTGGGTCCGAAACCGAAAAGAGGCGGCCCGGGTCAGCAGAAGGGTGGTGGATATTGAAGTCTCCAACTACCAGCGTTGGGGAGGGTGTGGGGGGAAACGCAGCATCGGGTGAGACGGTCCTTTTGAAGGGGGAACCATCCCAGGTGCTGTAGAGGTTCACCGCGCGAAACTTGGTACCAAAGGAATCAAAAAAGCCAACAGAGGAAAAAAAGTCCGCGGCCATCCAGTCCCTTGCATCCGAGAAGACCGGTAGAACCGCGAACTGTTGTGTTGCAAATAAGTGGAGGTGGCAAGCCACTCTGGGCTTGCCACCTCTCGGGCAGGGGGGCACAAAGGGCTTGAATCCCGCAAACGCGGGTGGTTTGTTTCTATACAGAGGGGGGTCTTGTATTGCAACGAGGGTGGGGGGGAACTCCAAAACAGAAAAGGAATCAAAAAGGGAGAGAAACACATCCCAGCTTCCCAAGCAGTTGTGTTGTAGAATGGATATTGGTTTATTGGAGCCCGTCACCAGCACGGAACTCAGAGGAGAGGTGCAACCAGCCATTACACGCCTTCCGGCGTCTCAGGCAGCGGGAGAGGAGTGGGAGTTGCCTGCCAGGTGGGATTTGGCAGAGCTCCTCCTTGGGGTTTCGGAACATTTGCGGGGGGACGTGCCGGGGTGGCATCAACACGCCTAGGGCGGGGTGTCTCAAAATCGATGGGGGGTAGGAGGGGTCATGCACCAGTTGAAGGACCCTCGCTGGGGTCGTTCGTCGTGTCCATTCTTTCCTCATCCTGCGGAATAGGGGATTCCCGGCGGAGAGTAGAGGGGGCAGGTCTCGATGGGCATTCTCGAGCGAAGCCTGGGTGGGGGCCTTTGCAGACGGCACAAAGCGATGCGGAGGTTGGGCAGCAGTCAGCGACAGCTCTGAGGTTACCGCACTTAGGGCAAGTTGGGTTCTGGCATCTGTGTGCCTGTTTTCTGTGGGAGAGTGCGCAAATTGGGCAGACCGGGTGGTCCAGCTTGCACCTAGCTGAGCGGTGTCCGTATGCACAACAATTACGGCATTGAGTGAGGCCGTTAGCCGAGTATGCTCTCGCGATCTTGCATCGAGAGGAGTAAAGGTAAGCGTTGCCCAACATTGCGGCCTCATTCTCTGGGGCCACAGTGACAACAACTGAGGTCGCTTTTTTCTGGACTCTAGAGTCTTGATCGGGGTTTAGGTAACGGGCAGAGTGGATCTGGACATTTTTCACGTTTAGTATTGTGTTGGAGAGGGACTGGAAAAGGTCTTCGTCGTCCGCGGGGAGGTACGTGATCGGGAGGGAGTGGACGGCCAGTTGCACCTCATTCGGCGCAGTGCGAAAAGGGAGCCAGGGGGAGTCTCTGATTTGGAAGGATTGGTTCAATTTTGAAGTAAGAGCTTCATAGTAGGGTGCGTAGGAAGTGGACGAAACAAAAGGTGAAAGAGCAAAGAGGGTTACAGCGCCTCTGTTATTAACTCGGGCAGAGAAGGACAAAGGGAGAATGCAGCCAGCCTCTCGCAACACTGAGGTGGCCGAGGCTGGGAAGGAGGCAGCTATAAGCTCAGCCTCGGGGTGAGGGAGAGGGGACGAACGCGGTGCGTCGAACTGTCTCGCGGCAGCTGGCAGGCTCTTGGGGCCCCGCGAAGGGGCAGCAGTGGCCGTTCCTGACACAACCGGGGCAGCAGACAGGGGGGTCTTGGACTTGTTCGCCTTGCCCTTCCTCTTTTGTCCAGATGAGGCGGCCTGAGCCTAGGAGGAGGCGCCAGGTTGAGCCGACGACGATGGGACTGGGTGGAACTCGGAAGCAGGAGGGTATTTTCCATCTCGGAAAGTCTGAGCCTCCCAAGAGCGCGGGAATTTGGCCGCGTAAGCGGCAGGGTTGCCGTACCATTTCTGGTCCTTGGTGCTGTAGGAGGGGAAGTCTGCGTCACCCGCACCCACGTAGAGGGGGGTGAGATTGTCTGCAAGGGTGGGGACTGAGTCGGTTTGCGCCTTCTCCTTACCCTTTTTGGAGGGAGCTACCCGAGCGGCATTTGGTGCGACATGCACGGGTGCGTTTTGTTGGGGTGGGCGCTGTTGTTGGCGTGTTTGTTGGGGAAGGAGGGTGGTCAGACGGGACGCGAGGTCTCTGCCCGAGAGCTGGAGGGCGGAATGTGAGGCCGCTGTAGCATTCTCAGAAGAGGGGTGTGGGGGGGGAACTGAGGGCTTGTTCCTTCTGGCGTGAAGGTCGTCAATCTGAGCAGAGAGTCTCACGACCGCTAGTGCTAGTTCGTCGATTTGAGTGGAGAGGGCCCTTGAGGCTAGGAGCGAGGTGCACAGATGGGGGAGGATAACAGCCTCGCCGGGGGAGAGGTCGTCCAGCTCCCCAGAGGTGATTGGGGGGAAAGGTTGCGGGGATACTCCTGTAGCTGCCGTTGCATTCTCCAGCAGCGCGAGAAGAAGGGGGCCATGTGGGCGGATTCCCGACACGGAGGAATGCTCTGAGGGGGGAAGTGGGACCGAGGTCATTTCTAACTAGGCAGTTGGGCCTCAGCAAACAGGCTTCTGGAGACAGTACGATCGTGAGGGCACGCCGGACGCTGATGGTGTTGAGAATAAGGTAGAAACGTATGGGGGGGAAAATAGCGGAAGCGGAGCGTGGCCTATCTACTTGGCCATTTTTTTTCTTCTTTTTTGTTCTTTTTTTTTCTTTTTTTTATCTTCATGTATTCATTGATTTACGGTACAAGAACTTGCATGCAGCGCGAGCTATGGCATAAACAAAACGTTAATCTCAAACGCTCGCAACAACAAAAGAAACAATCGCACCACACTATAAAAACCTCCTAAGTGTGTCCAATAGCCGACACCAAATCCCTACGGGAATAAAACAATAAAATGCATGATCATAACGGGAAGCAGAATTGCCTTCAAAGAAAATACAACCTAAAAGAACAACAATAACAAACTAGGGTCCGTCCTCATAGGGGGCGAAACCATGAATCGGGAGGACTGTAGTGTTAGTGTCTGGTGAAGACTCCGGGTCCCATGCAGCCGGGGGCATGCCTGGTGGGAAACCTGTCGCCGTGACGTTGATGTACCTGGCTAGGGAGTGGAGAGCGCTGGGGCTGGACCAGGGAGGGCTGTCCTGCTCCACCAACGTGAGCCCCGGGAGGTGACGCTCACGAGGTGCTTTTTGGGACTTGCAGGATAGGATGGCGTGGGCCAAGTCCTCCTCGTCTTCCTCGCAGTAGGGGCAGAGGGGGGAGGGGTCCTCGGTGAACGAGGATGGGTGGGCAGCCAGGTAGCGCTTGCCTGAACGCATTTCGTGAATTCTCCGCGCCATGAATCTGCCAAGCCCCATGAAAGGGTGGGGCGAGAGGGACACAGGATGGGAGTACGATGATGGAGGTGGGAACTGATCGTTCCAGTCTTTGACCAATGCTGATCTGACTCTCATCTTAATCGACCTGTAGGAGGGGGTACCGTCCTTTAATGGCAGGGAGACAACAGGGAGGAGGTCGGGGGAAGCCAACGGCACTGGGCCGGGTGCTGTGATGAACTGGAGCGTCCTGTGCGCAATTGGGTCGATGGGGAGGTGTTTCCTTATTGGTGGTGAGAGGACAGGGGACTTCCACAAGAGGGAGGCATAGACCGAGGTCAATCCTCGCATGTGGTGCCGATGGTCATCAGAAGCCCTCAAGGGGGACGAAGTCGGGAAGGTTTGGTGGAGTCTCGCAGTCGCCGGATTGGCCTCAGGGAGGAGGCAAACAAGCCTCACCGCTGCCAGTCTCTGTCGGTGGCGAATCAGGAGGGGCATGGAGGGCAGGGCCGACTCGCAAGCGAGTATCCCAACAGGTGTCGTGGAGAAGCAGTTCTTTACCCATCTTTGGACAGACCTCCAGAAGACGGACATGCGATCGAGGGGGGTGAGGCTTGGAGAGAACAGGTCCGCCCCGTACAGGAGTATTGGGGCAATTAAAGAGGAGGCCAGACGGTGGCAGAGGAAAGGAGGAAGGCCTTTAGCAGGCCTTGAAAGTCTTTTGATCGTGGCGAAAGCACCTTGGGCTAGTCCAAGCCTTCTCACGAAGTGTGAGGTGGTACCTCTAGTACCGGAAGTGGAGGAGGGCTCGAACCAATACCCGAGCCAGTGAACTAGTTTAGAGGGGCGGAAGACGAGTTCTTCCAGCAGGACCCAGATCGGGGGGGGGGGATCTTTTGAGAGGGGGTTTCCCAGTGCATCAGCTCTGTCTTTGGGATCGAGAAGGACACACCTAGTCTGCCAGCCTTCCGCGGTAGGACCCTGGTTATGCCTTGCAGTCTCTGGATGATTCTCCGGTAAGAGCCTGCGGCCACCGTGACTGCGAAGTCGTCCACATAGGAGAGGATGAGGCCCCTGGGGACCGGGAAATGGTGGGTTGAGACGTAGATGACAAAAAGCAGGGGGGAGATTGGCGAGCCTTGTGGGGTTCCAACCAAGACGGGTGAGAAGATCTGGGGTGCCCCCTGGAAAACCAGGTGGCAGGTGCGACCGTGGAGGAAGGAGCTTATCCACGAGACGAGATAGGGGTTGACTGCCTTGGTTGCAAGTCTGGTGCAGAGTATCAGGGCCAACACATTGTCGAAACCCCCTTTGATGTCCAGGAAAAGGGTGGAGACCATCAGTTTTGGTTGCATAAACAGTTGAACCGCGCGAGAGAGGGTAGCCTCCGCGTCAAAGGTGCTCAGGCCAGGCAGGAATCCAGTTTGGTTAGGGGACAGGAGGCCCAGGAACCGGGCCTGGGCCGAAAGAGTGTTTACCATCACCCTCTCCAAGATTTTAAAAACAGTTTCCAGGAGTACGATGATGCGAAATGAGGCAGGAGTGTCATAGGAGGGCTTCCCAGGCTTGTCCCGCACGATGCCATTGGCCCTTTTTAGGGAAGGCGGGTGGTACCCATACTTAACAAGGGGGCCCAGGAGGGAGGTGAGGATTCTGGGGTTTATCAGGTGGACTTTCTTCCAGACAGAGTAGGGTATCTGGTCCGGTCCAGGGGCGGAGGACGCGGAGGACTTCCGAAGTGCCGTTGATATTTCTTCGGCCAACAGCTCTGGGATGTCTTGGAACTCACGCAGGATTCCGGGAGGGGGGGAGGATCTCTTCTCAGGGAAGAGGTGTCCCAGCAGTGCTTGATTAATTTCTTAAGGGCTCTCAGCCCCGGGAATCTGGGGGAACCTGTTCGGCAGTTTGCCAAAGGCAATTCTTTTGGCTGTCCATAGTGTTTAGGGGTTCGGTGTTTCTAGGAAGTTCTTTCAGTAGTCGTTCTTGGCCTTTTTGATAGCCTAGAAATGTAGAAGCGGTGCCTCGTTGCGCAGCTCTTTGGAGGAAGGTAGGGGGTCCTTGCGGGCTTCGCGTACAGTGGAGTGGAAGGCTTTTCGTTGTACAGTAAGGTTTGGAGTCCACCAGGGCTTTGACCTGAAGGTGGGCTTCTTTTCCACAGTGTGGCTCTTGAGCTGGGACCTGACCCTGTCCAGGGCCATGTCAAACCAGGCCGAAAGTGTGTGTGGAGTGGGAAGGGGGGGAGGGGGTCAGAACACTATCCGTTTTAGTCCCTGCTCAAGCGTGGGCCAGTCTGTCTTTGTCCATGACGGAGAGGGAGGTGGGGGGCGGGCCAAGGGTTCCGATAGCGTTATGAGTATCGGGACATGGTCCGAGCCCGATGGGGGAAGAGGCATGCTCCAAGTTCTGAAATTGGGGCAGAGGCGGGCATTCATGAACGCCAAGTCAATTGCTGATGGGCCGCGGCTCGTGTCGAAGGGGAAATAAGTGAGGGTGCCAGGGGTGTTTAGGAGGCAGTAACCTTCAAAGGCAGCCTTTTCGAAGAAGGGGGAGGGCGCACAAAGGTCCGAAACCGAAAAGAGACGGGCAGGGTTGGCCGCGGGGTGGTGGATGTTGAAATCTCCAACAACCAGCGCTAGTGAAGGCGTAGGAGGGAACACCACATGAGGCGAGATGGTCCGGTTGAATGGGGAACCATCCCAGGTGCTGTAGAGGTTCACCACACGAAACCTGGTAACAAAGGAATCAAAAAAACCAATGGATGAAAAAAGGTCCACCGCCATCCAGTCTCTCGCATCGGAGAAAACAGGAAGAACCGAGAACTGTTGGGTGGAAAACAACTTCAGGTTGCATGCCACTCTGGGCTTCCCACCGTTAGGGCACGGAGGAAGGAAAAACTTAAAGCCCGCATACGCGGGAGGTTTATTTCTGTGCAGGGGTGGGTCTTGTAATGCAACGAGGGTGGGGGGGAACTCCAAAAGAGAAAAGAAATCAAACAAAAAAAGAAACACATCTCAGCTTCCCAAGCAGTTGTGTTGAAGAATGGATTTAGGTTTATTGGAGCCCGTCGCCCGCACGGAACTCACAGGAGAGGTGCGACCAACCATTACATGCCTTCCGGCGTCTCAGGCGGCGGGACAGGAGTGTGAGTGGCCTGCCAGGCGGGGTTCGGCAGGGCACCTCCTTGGGGTTTCGGATGTTTGTGGGGGGACGTGTCAGGGGGGCATCACCACGCCTAGGGCGGGGGTTCTCAAAATCGATGGGGGGTAGGAGGAGTCGTGTACCAGTTGAAGGACCCTCGCCGGAGTCGTTCGTCGTATCCATTCTTTCCTGATCCTGCGATAGAGGGGGTTCCCTGCGGAGAGTAGGGGGGGCAGGTCTCGATGTGCATTCTCGATCGAAGGCCGCGTGAGGACCTTTGCAGACGGTGCAGAGCGGTGGGGAGGTCGGGCAACAGTCAGCGACTCCTCTGAGGTTTCCGCCCTTGGGGCAGGTAGGGTTCTGGCACCTATGTGCCTGTTTTCTGTGGGAGAGGGCGCATATTGGGCAGACTGGGTGGTCGACCTTGCACCTTGCGGAATGGTGTCCGTATTCACAACAATTACGGCACTGAGTGAGGCCATTAGCCGAGTATGCTCGCTCGATCTTGCATCCAGAGGAGTAAAGGTAAGCGTTGCCCAGCATTGCGGCCTCATTCTCCGGGGCCACAGTCACGACTACTGAGGTCGCTTTCTTCTGGACTCTAGAGTCTCGGTCGGGGTTGAGGTATCGGGCTGAGAGGATCTGGACGTTTTTGACGTTTAGTATTGTATTGGAGAGGGATTGGAAGAGGTCTTCGTCATCCCCGGGGAGGTATGTTTTCGGAAGGGAGTGAACAGCCAGTTGTACCTCGTTCGGCGCAGGGCGGAAGGGGAGCCAGGGGGAATCTCCAATCGGGAAGGACTGGTTCAGCTTCGAAGAAAGAGCTTCGTAATAGGGGGCGTAGGAGGTGGACGAGACGAAGGGAGAGAGAGCAAGGAGTGTTACAGTGCCTCTGTCATTGACTAGGGTGGAGAACGATAGCGGGAGAATGCAGCCAGCCTCGCGCAACACTGAGGCGGCAGAATCAGCGAAGGAGGCAGCTATAAGCTCAGCCTGGTGGTGAGGCAGGGGGGACGAACGTGGAGCGTAGAACCGTCGCTCGGCCGCTGGCAGACTCTTGGGGCCCCTCGAGGGGGCAGCAGTGACAGTCCCAGACGCGACCTGGGCAGCGGACGGGGGGTTCTTGGACTTGTTCGCCTTGCCCTTCCTCTTCTGTCCAGATGAGGCGGCCTGAGCATAGGAGGAGGCGCCGGGTTGAGCCGACGACGACAGAACCGGGTGCAACTCGGAAGCAGGAGGGTATTTTCCATCTGGGAAGGTCTGAGCCTCCCAAGAACCAGGGAATTTGGCCGCGTAAGCGGCAGGGTTGCCGTACCAGTTCTGGTCCATGGTGCTGTAAGAGGGGAAGTCTATGTCGCCCGCACCCTCATAAAGGGGGGTGAGCTTATCGGCAAGGGAGGGGTCGGAGTTGGCGGCTACCTTCTCCTTACCCTTTCTGGATGGGGCCATCCGAGCCGCGTTCGAAGCGGCATCGGTGGGTGCAATTTGTTGGGGTGGGGGCTGTTGGTGGCGTGTTGGTTGAGGGAGGGGGTTGGTCAGACAGGACGCTAGGTCCCTGACCAAAACCTGGAGGGCAGAGAGTGAGGCCGCCGTAGCGTTTTCAGAGGAGGGAGGTGGCGGGGGAACTGGGTGTTTGTTCTTTCTGGCATGGAGGTCGTCGATTTGTCCCGAGAGTCTGGCGACCTCAAGTGCGAGCTCGTCGATTTAAGAGGAGAGGGCCCTGGAGGCTAGGAGCGAGGTGGAAAGGAGGGGGAGGATAACGGCTTCCCCTGTCGAGAGGTCATCCAGTTCGCCAGAGCTGATCGGGGGGAACAGTAGTGGAGATACTCCAGCGTCTGCCGTCGCATTTTCCAGCAGCGCGAGAACGAGGGGGATGTGAGGCCGGATTCCTGACACGGAGGAATGCTCTGAGGGGGGGAGGGGGACCGAGGTCATTTCTGACTATGCCGTTGGGCCTCAGCTAAAGGGCTTCTGGAGATAGTGTGATCATGTGAGCACACCAGACGCTGATGGTGTTGAGAATAAGGCAGAAATGTTGGGTGGGGAAAATAGCGGAAGCGGAGCGTGGCCTATCTACTTGGCCTTTTTTTTCTTTTTTTCTTTTTTCTTTTTTTTTTTTTTTTTCTTCATGTATTCGTTATTATTTAGGATACAAGAACTTGCATGCAGCGCTAGCTATGGCATAAATAATCCCCATTCCTCCTTCCAACTGGGCCGACCGTATCCCCAGGACCCTCTGGTATGGGCCTAACCGCACATCTCCCCTCAAAGAAAAACCCGTTCCTACCTCGCAAGCGGACTCAGAGAATAGGAGAAGCCTAACTAAGAAGAAAGCAGGAAAACATAAGAAGGTAACCGCCTGGAACATCACAGAAAAAACAAGCGAAAAAATCGCACCGTGGATCCCACAACAACCATGCTAGGTATACGCACTGGCAGCAGAAGAAAAGCATAGAAGTCATCCCAGAACACGACGTAACCGAGAAAAATGGGCCGCCTGTGGGAGGGAGACAGGAGAGGGTGGTACAGTAGGGTGCAAGCCGAGGGAGGGTGTAGCAGTAGGGTGCAAGCCGGTCCAACCGACCGAACAGGAGGGAAACCGAACGCGACCGTGTCAACTCTCGGTAATCGTGTTCGTGTCTAACTAGGTGGTCCCCGTAGAGGCAGGCAAGCGTTTTACCGCGTCTCGCATGTAGTCCCTTTTTCTCAGAGAGATAGCGTCACTTAGTAGATGGGATACCACTGCTTAAGCCGACCATAGGGAGGAGCGAGATCGACCCGTGGGCCTTCTGAAAAGTTCTCGCATACCGCAAACCATGTTCCCAGCCGTCTGAAGCATGGGAAGCGAGAGGTCGGCGACCGTGTGGAGGGACCTCACTAAGCGAGGAAGGGGGCGAGAACGGGCAGCAGAGAAGCGGTACCGGAACTCAAGGGAAGGAAAGCCACGACGCGCAAGAGACCAGAAGAGGGCAGTAAGGGGGAGGGAAATGGCCGTCGCTCCTAGGCCGAAGCCATCGTGGGAGGAGGGGGGGGGTGGATGATTCGTGAAAACCTAGCGTTAAGGGTTGATTTCAATCGCCGGGTGTGTAGAGGAGACGGAGGATGGCCTATCTACGCGGCCTTTTTCTTTTTTTCTTTTTTTTTTCTTTTTTTTTTTTATCTTCATGTATTCATGGATTTACGGTACAAGAACTTGCATGCAGCGCTAGCTATGGCATAAACAAAACCTTAATCTCAAAACGCTCGCAATAACGAAAGAAACAATCGCACCAAACTATAAAATCCTCCTAAGTGTGTCCGATAGCTGACACCAAATCCCTACGGAAGTAAAACAACAAACCGCATGATCAAAACAAAAAAAAAGTCGCCTTCCAAAGAAAAACCATCCTAAAAGACTAACAGTGACAAACGAGAGGCCGTCCCCCTCAGGGGGCGAAACCATGAATCGGGAGGATTAAAGTTGTATCGTCTGGTAAAGACTTTAGGTCCCATGCTGGCGGGGGCATACCTTGTGGGAAGCCCATCGCCGTGACGTTAATGTATCTGGCGAGGGAGTGGAGAGCGGTGGGGTTGGACCAGAGAGGGCTGTCCCTTTCTACCGACGTGAGCCCACGGAGGTGGCGCTCACGAGGGACCTTGCGGGACTAGCAGGACAGGATGGCGTGGGCGAAGTCCTCCTCGTCCTCCTCGCAGAAAGGGCAGAGCAGGGAGGGGTCCTCAGTGAACCAGGAAGGGTGGGCAGCGAGATAGCTTTTACCTGAACGCATTTGGTATATTCTCCCCGCCATGAACCTTCCAAGCCCCATGAATGGGTGGGGCGAGAGGGACACTGAGTAGGAGTAAGACGGTGGGAGAGGGAACTGATCGTTCCAGTATTTGACTAATGCCGATCTGACCTTCAACTTAATCGACCTGTAGGAGGGGGTACCGTCCCTTGTCGGCAGGGAGGCAGGGGGGAGGAGGTCGGGGGAGGCCTCTGGCACGGTGCCGGCTGCTGTGATGAACGGGACCGTCCTGTGCGCGATTGCGTCGATGGGGACGTGTTTCCTTATTGGTGGTGAGGGGACAGGGGACCTCCACGAGAGAGGGGCATAAACCGAGGTCAACCCCCTCGTGTGGTGTAGGTGATCATCAGAGGCCCTGAAGGGGGACGAAGTCGGGAAGGTTGGGTGAAGTCTCGCAGTCACCGGATTGGACTCCGGGGGGAGGCAAACAAGCCTCACCACTGCTAGTCTCTGTCGGTGGCTTATCAAAAGGGGCATGGGGGGCAGGGCCGACTCGCAAGTGAGGATACCAACAGGCGTCGAGGAGAAACAATTTTTTACCCATCTTTGGACAGACCTCCAGAAGACGGACATGCGATCGAGGAGGGTGAGGCTCGGAGAGAACAAGTCCGCCCCATACAAGAGAATTGGGGCGATCTGGGAGGAGGCCAGACGGTGGCATAGGAGAGGGGGGAGGCCTTTACCAGGCCTTGATAGTCTTTTGATCGTTCCGCATGCGCCCTGGGCAAGGCCCAGCCTTCTCACGAAGTGGGAGGTGGTACCCCTGGTACCCAAAGTGGAGGAGGGCTCGAACCAATACCCGAGCCAGCGAATTAGCTTGCAGGGGGGGAAGACGATGTCTGCAAGGAGGACCGGGATTGGGGGGGGGGGTATTTTTTGAGAGGGTGTTTCCCAGTGCATCAACTCCGTTTTCAGGATCGAGAAGGACACACCTAGCCTTCCAGGCTTCCGCTGAAGCACCTTGGTGATGCCTTGCAGTCTCTGGATGTTCCTACGGTAAGCGCCGGAGGCCACCGTGACAGCGAAGTCATCCAGATAAGACAGGATGAGGCCCCTGGGGACTGGGAAGTCGAGGGTTGAGACGTAAATAACAAAGAGCAGGGGGGAGATTGGCGAGCCTTGGGGGGTTCCTACCGAGACGGGAGAGAAAGTCTGGGGTGCCCGTTGGAAAACCAGGTGACAGGTGCGTCCGTGGAGGACAGACCGTATCCACGAGACAAGATAGTGGTTGACTGCCTTGGTCGCTAGTCTGTTGCAGAGTATTGGGGCCGATACGTTGTCGAAGCCCCCTTTTATGTCCAGGAAAAGGGTCGAGACCTTCAGGCCTATCTACTTGGCCTTTTTCTTC
>JACCEG010000346.1:4773-55784 GCA_014065205.1 Tuber brumale | reverse complement strand
AGCAGGAGGGGCATTGGGGGGAGGGCTGATTCACAGGCTAGGATGCCAATTGGAGTCGAGGAGAAGCAGTTTGTGACCCATCTTTGGACCGACCTCCAGAAGACTGACATGCGGTCAAGGAGGGTAAGGCTTGGTGAGAAGAGGTCCGCGCCGTATAGGAGGATTGGGGAGATCAGGGATGACGCCAGGCGGTGGCAGAGATATGGAGGGAGGCCCTTGCCCGGCCTGGAGAGTCTCTTGATGGTGGAGAAGGCGCCCTGGACCAGTCCTAGCCTTCTGACGAAGTGGGATGTGGTACCCCTTGTGCCTGAGGTGGAAGAGGGCTCGAACCAATAACCGAGCCAACGAACTAATTTGGAGGGGCGGAAAACAAGGTCGTCCAGCCTGACCGGGATGTGGGGCGGGGGGACTTTCTGGGAGGGGGTCTCCCAGTGCATGAGTTCTGTCTTCGGGATCGAGAAGGACACACCTAGCTTGCCGGCCTTCCGCTGGAGTGTGTTGGTGATGCCCTGCAGCCTTTGAATGTTCCTCCGGTAGGAGTTTGATGCGACCGTGACCGCGAAGTCGTCCACGTAGGAAAGGATGAGGCCCCTAGGGATCGGGAAGTGAAGGGTTGAGACATAGATGACGAAAAGAAGGGGGGAGATCGGGGAACCTTGAGGGGTGCCGACGGAGACTGGTGAGAAAACTTGGGGTGCGCCTTGAAAAATCAGGCGGCGCCTATCTACTTGGCCCTAATGGCCTCCTTATATAGTTGCCCTTCATGCCCTTGCGACTCACTCCTCAAGTCATGCGCCACATATGACTCACAACTGTGAGTCAACTCAAAACATCATAAACTAGTCATATGACCAAAGTGGTCACATGCGTAAAGCCCATGACCCCTAAATGACGTCATGTGCGAAACATAACCTATCATCATAACCATATCATATGACCGAAGTGGTCATATGTGCGAAACCCATGACCTCTAATGAGGTCATGTGCAAAACATAACATACCTATGACTCATAACTATGAGTGATGTGAAAACCTCTTCCTCGCTAAGCCACATTTGTGACAGGAGTACTAGTATTACAAATATCTATTTGAAGCCCAAACGGGAGGAAAATTAGCCCCCCGAAGAACCTTTGACCATATAATCAAATTTGTACCTGGATCAACTCCCCCCTAGGTACCAATATATCCATTATCTGTAAAGCAACTTGAGGCTTTAAGAGAATACTAGGAAACCCTAATTAAGCAAAAAAGGATTACCCACAACCAATCGCCAGTAGGAGTACCTATATTATTCGTACCCAAACCTAATGGAAGACTATGCCTAGTTCTGGATTACCAAAATTTGAATACGATTACTATCCTCAACAAGTATCCTCTACCATTAATGTCCAAACTCCAAGACCGAGTGGCCAGTGCCAAGTTCTTCACCAAATTAGACCTTAAAGAGAGCTACCACTTGACTAGGATTAAGAAAAGCAATAAATAGAAGACAGCTTTTAGGACAAGATATGGACATTACGAATATAAGGTCACGCTATTCAGATTGGTCAATGCTTAGGCTACGTTTCAAGATATGATGAATAAAGTATTAAAACAACACTTAGATATTGGAGTCGTATGATACCTTGATGATATCCTCATATGTTCGAAAGATGAAAAGAAACATATTAAAGTAGTCAAAGAAGTCTTACAAAGTCTATCAGACTTTCAATTAGCAGTATTGCTAAAAAGGTTGACCTTCTCTGTCAAAGTAGTAGAATTCTTAGACTATATAGTGGCGGTTGATAGGGTGTCTATAAGTACTCAAAAGTTGGAATCCATAATGGTTTAAAGGCCACCCAAGTTGGTTAGAGATGTACAAGTCTTTATTGGATGCGCTAACTTCTACTGACAATTCATAAAAGACTCTTCAGCTATTCGCAAAGCGATAACCCAGAAACTACCAGCAAACCCAAACAATTTCAGATAGGGAGCAGAGCAAAATACAGCATTTGAAGAGCTAAAATACCACTTTACAATAGCTCCCATACTCTGCCACTTCTTTCCAGAAAGAGAAACAGTAATGGAGACTAATGCTAGCAATTTTGCACTCACTTACATCATTTCTCAATACTTCGACAAAAAACTACATCCAGTAGCATTCTATTTGTGAAAATTGAACTCAATAGAACGCAATTATGATATCCACAATAAGGAACTTCTCGCGATTCTCACAGCATTCAAAGAATAGAGACAATACTTGATTGTAACTGAAAAACCAATTACAGTCTTTCCTAATGATCAAAACCTTCAATACTTTATCACAATAAAATTCTGCAGTGGCCATCAAATTAGATAGGCTCAGAAGTTGATAGAATATAATTTTTGCATTGTATATGACCAGGCGCGACAGGTAGAAAGCTTGTGGCATTAAGCAGATGGCCAGAGTACTGTCCTGTGAAGGCAGCTATGTATCGCAAATAGAAAATTCTGAAACCAGAAGGTTTCATAGTATTATTAGTAGTGAGGGTAAGCGATGAATAAAAAGACTATGTTGGAGAAAAAGATTTGAACTTGAAACCTCAAAGAGGAGGAAATGAACCTGTAATCAGGGTTAAAAGGCTGCACCAAAAAGCATTTTTGCCAGTGAAAGGCTCAAGAATACCTGTCAGTCACGACCTATATACCATAGATGAAACTGTCCCAAAATGGGGACAAGCATTAATAAGAACAGGGATAGCCATAGGGCTACCTGAACGAACATATGGAAGAATTGATGCAAGAAGGGGACTCACGGCTCGCAGCAGAATCTCCACTGGTTCTAGAATGATCGATTGAGACTTCACCTGAAAACTCAAGGTCTTACTATGTAACCATAAGGACATAGATTATCGAATAAGACTGGGAGACTCGATTGCCCAACTGGCGGTAGAAAAAATCAATACCTTAGATATGATGGAGGTAGACAACTTAGAAGAAACTACATGAAGAACTGCAAAATTCAGAAGCACCAATATAGCAATAAGAGCTTTGATCATCAAAGAACAGGAACCTGGCATCAGTTACCTACAGGGATCAGCTAAACATAATGAACACTAGTACTAGATTTTGGAAGTACCGGAAAGGGTTCTAATGTCAAATGCTATCATCTTACAGAAGACTATGAATCAGTTTAATCAAGAATTCTTGGGCGAACTATAGGCAGCTATCGGAACAGGCCCAGCTTTGAGAAAATGGACAGAAGAACATGTTAAACTGCGAGACAAAGCAAAGGAGTTTCGCAAGGATTAGACCTCAACTGACAATTTATTATACTATAAGTAAAGACTATTTGTACTAAATAGCCAGGTACTATACACCAAGATTACAGAGAGATTTCCTGATGCAAAGATTGCAGGACATTTTGTACAAGAGAAAACCTTGGAAATCATCATGCAGGACTGCTACTGAAAAGGACTGGCAGATTGGATTATTGACTAAGTACAATCCTGCGATGAATGCCAACCTAACAAATCACCTAGACATTCTAAGTATAGATTATTGCAGCCTTTGCAAATGTCCTGCACAGTATGGGTGTCTATCTCAGTGAACTTCATCACACAACTACTAGAGTCACTAGGATCCACTCAGATTATGGTAGTAGTTGATCGGTTCATAAAAATGGCACACTTGATCAGACTACAAACATCAATAACCCCTAACGATATCGCAAACGAATTCCTAAAAGATGTTTGCAGGCTACATAGCCTACCAACCAAAATCGTCTCAGATATGAACTCAAAGTTCACGGGGGAATTCATGGAATTCCTTTGCAAGGCATTGGAAATCAGTTGAAGAATGTCAATGGCTTAGTACCCTCAAACTGATGGACAAAGAAAATGTACCAACCAAGGCCTGGAGGATATCTTTGAAGTTTTGTCAACTATGATCAGGATAACTAGTATCAGGTATTACCATTAGCTGATTATACCTATAACAACTCCACTACAAACACCTATGGGATGTCGCTATTTTATGGGAACTACGAATTTCTTCCACAGACTGAGTGGACAAAGGAGAGAGAAGCTCAAAATCAAGAAGTAACACTCTATGCGAACTAGATTAAGAAAATACATGAACAAGCAAAATGATCACTAGAAAAAACAAGTGAAGGAATGGCAAAATACTATGACTGAAAAGCTGGACAGCAACCGGACTTCAAGATCAGGGACAAAGTGATATTAAATGCAAAAAACATTGGTACCTGATGAAAACTAAAGAAGCTAAGTCTGAAGCCTCATGGTCTCTTCTAAATCTTAGAAAAGTGCAGATCACGATCATTCAAGCTCAACATATCTGATTGATGGAACATTCATCAAGTATTTCGCATGCTATTACTAGAATCCTATCATGACACAGTTCATGACAACCATCAGCAACATTTTAGAGAAGCAGAAGACATTGACAGCGATGTACAATGGAAGGTTGAAAAAATAGTAAAAGGAGAGATACGTTGCTACAGGAAATGGGTACGCAGCTGCTATCAAGAAAAGTGGGAACTAGGATACTTGGTCAAAAGGCAAGAGTGTTTGGAAGATAGAAACACATGGAAGCAAGCTACCAGTATGGAAGATACAGAGGAAGTTGTAGAAAGTTTTCATAATGAAAATCCGGACATGCCAGAAAGGGCAGAAGTAAGATTGTGAGGAAAAGGTTTTCCTACTGTGACTAGGTAAATGTGGCAGGATTTTTACCCTAACTATACTAAGTCTTAAAATGTATTTAGAAAATTCTATAAAACATAATTATAAAGGCATTTGAGGTGAAGCCAGGTAGGAGGGAGCTCATGTTAGGCATATGGAAATTAAAGACAGGTGCACAGACCTCACAGTAGGGTAACTGTGCACAGACCCTCAATTTTCTAGAGCCAACACTCCTTCTGGCCCCCTTATGGGGACTGCACATCCTTAGTGAGATTTCATGAGTTGCATCCTATAACTAAAAGGTCACATTAATGAAGCTCACTTCAGAATACCATATACATCACTGCCAACTGTCCGACCGCATCCTGTTCGCAGGATATATAAGAGTGGACTGTTAGTGGCATCTGGGAAGTAGAATGGAAGAAATCTAATGCAGGCGTAATGAGATAATAGGCTTCAGAGTAAGGCTTCCTAATTATGGGTAGAAGGTGACGAGAGATTCTCAGCAAAATACTTCAAGAGGATATCTCTGTCATGGAAGCTATTAAAGACATACCGAATTTACCCATACCTTTCTGAGATTGGCTGTAGGTTGGTTGGTCCTAATAATAGGACCATTCTATTGAGGCAGGCCGACCAAGGGGAAGTAAGCTCAGACAGGAAGACCTAGATAGGTTGAAGACCCATAAGACACTAACACGTCGGGCTTGGACTTGCAATTGGCACTTGGTGGCCCGGCATGAAACTAATCACTTTTTGACCAAAGAGACTACTGGAATGATAGTCAACAAGACTAAAGCAATATAATAGTCTATGCAGATAGGTAAGTTGAAGGCCACTATTAGGTATAACAAATAGCACAGTCATCTCAATGGAGAAATACTATTCCTTAACTGTGAAAGGGTGTGAGAAGCTTTAGGGTCAAATAGTGTTCGTACTTATAAGATTTTGGACATTTGTGTACTAAAACCAAAGTGGTACTTCGGAGGCATAGTAGTTAGAAGTTGTCTGCAAACACTCTGATGCGGGATATAATATCACAGTGCCTTCTTAGCTTTACAAATATCATCAAGCATAGGAGAAGAGATCTGATCAATATAATATTGTTCTACATTTTAAATCCTTACCTTACCTAATTGTATCAAGACAAGCCTTCCTTGACAGATTCTCCGATCAAAACATTATATATAGCCTATGTTCCTCAGTTATACTAGAGTTTGGCATCTGCCTAACATTATCACTTGACTACTTGAGACCCCTCAGTAGGTCCTAATGTATGAATATTAGTTATATCAAGGTCTTCCAGATTGGGTTCACTGTCCAATTCCGTAGTATCTGATACTTGTCAGTTTTAGTACTAATCAGTACTAGTATCACTAAATGACTTATTTTTGTATAACTTTGTCCACCTTGTTCAGTCGCTAGTTCAGTATACCCCATGGTTTATATTATGCTTGTCCTGTAATACTTCATGGGTCTTTCTAGTTGTGTGCTTGCAATTAGTAGTACTGATGGTTTTCAACTCAAAGACTAGTAGTTCGATAGTGTGCTCAGAGAGCTGCCATATTCATGCTGTTGTGTTTCTGCTATCTGTTTTGCCGATCCTGCAGTGCTATGTTGGACATCGTATCTATACTCATTCAGGTTACCTACTTAAGCCGTGGGCTGACCTCGTATATTGAAGTGATGTTGATTAGGCATCCTGCAACTCATTAGTAAATATCAATCAAAGTAGGCATCAGGATGTAGGCTACTAGTAATTGTATGAATCTCAAGTCAGCTGTAGATGAAGAGTTTCTGTTATTCCTTGGTTTTCAAAGCAAACCCATTATATCTTATATGCTATGATGTGCATGTAGGATTAGAGTTATCAGAATCACAGACTATCATTTGCGATTGAGTCCCAAGATTGTTGTGTCATATGCATTCAACAATGTGATGATCTGGATATTCACAATTATCTTAGAACTCAAGACTCCAGCTTGTTGGAATTAAATGTAATGAAGGTATTGATACGGTAGAAGGCTGTGCTACACACATTGTCTAAAGAGCATTGTATCTCTTTCAAAACATGTTTTACATAATTATGTCTTTAATCTATGGGCACTGGTATATGTTCTCAAGCCTTCAGAGCTCTAGCCTCTGAGACTTAACCATCTATGAGTTAGGCAAGATAAAGGTTTTGCTAAAGTAGATGGCTTGGCAAAATCTAGCTACAATCGTTATCAAATAGTGACACTATTTCTCTTAAGATACACCCTATACTAAAAAAGGAATTAGAACCTCAAGGCTCTTCTCTGGATATTGAATTAGCACTTGTAAATACATAAAAGCTATATACAATTGATGGCATCTATTGAATTGACACAGATGGACACCCATCAGCAGCTAAGTAAAGATGAATGTGAGACATACTGGGTGCATAAGATTCAAGATACAAATGTAATGAGACCTACAGTTATCATATGTATGAGTGCTTGAGTACTAGCAAGTCTTTACTAAGAATCCCACAGTGAGCTGAGTATTCGGTAAGGACTGAAGTAGAATATTTGGCAGTGGAGGAACTCTTGGCAAAAACTAGAGAGTATAGTACAGTCGTGTCCAGAAAGTCTTCATACCCTCACATGGCAACTGCACTACCACAACTCCTAACCATAAAAAATTCATAAAAAATGAAAAGAATTCAATTAAAGAAACCATAATAGTATTGACAGTAGACAATAAAAAAACATTATTACCATTTTGTATAGCCTCTATCTGCATCTAGTACAGCTTGCATTCTCTCAAGTATCATATCTATCTACCCATCCAACTTCTTTTGGGAAATTAAATCACACTTCTCCTTTGTTGCCTCAAACAATTCAGCTGCACTGTGAGGTCTTCTTTCCAGTCTGGTAAATCGTTTGGTGAGGACTCTTCTGAGTAGTGCCCATGTGTTCTCAATAGGATTGAGATCTGGTGAGTTGGGTGGTCGTGAAAGTTTTTGATAACCACAATCTGCCTTTAATTTTCAATTTTCCTTACAACTATACCAGGAAGCATTGTCTGCAGCAAGGTAGATATTGTCAGGTGGTGTGTCCAAATCCTCTATGAAAGGGATAAAGTAAGGCTGGTGGATCTCAGGCGCATATTAGTGGGAGTTTAGGCTAAGTCTGTTTCTTTTGCTAGTCCTTTCCTCCTCCCTCCTCTTTCTCAAAAGAATTAACTCTGTCTCGCCCCCCTTCATCATTGCAACATATACCCCAATGCTAGTCCTCCCAGACTTAAAGCTAGGCTTCAACTTGAAGTTTTTTTCTTCCAGCTCTTTACCAGGGCTAGCCCTGACCTTTCTGCCTATTGCATTTAGGTCATAAACAATAGTGGTTTTATCCACAAAACCAACCCAGGTCCATGCCCCTTTCCAGTTCCTTCTTCTCCTACCAAACTCTTTTCTCTTCTCCTTTTAGCCTTTTCTCCAATAGGGCTTTTTTCTGGGTATCAGAAGCTTAAAATCAGCTTTTGATATAATCTTATTAATAGTGGTCTTTGTTAAGCAGACGCCAAACTCTAGTATAACTAAGGAATGTAGGTCAAAATCTTTAATCGGAGAATCTGTCCAGGAAGGCTTGTCTCAATAAATAGCTAATGTAAAGATTTAAAGCGTAAACAATTATATATTGATAAGATCTGTTCTCCATTGCTTGATGATCCATTATCAGCCTGGAATAAGTATCTTGTATCATACTCCTTGTATCAAAGTATATTTATTATAATAATAACTTTGATTTCAGAGGGAGTTGAACTCCTGATCTTGTAAACCAATACAAAAGTCATACCAACTGAGCTACAGTATATGATGTTATTAAGTGGACTTCTTTGATGTGACATTTTAGTTATAGGACATAAGTCTCAAAATATCGCTAATGACATGCAGGTCCCATGAGGAGGCCAGAGGAGGGTGTTAGCTTTGGTAAATCGAGAGTCTGTATGCAGTTACCTTACAGTGAGGTCTGTGCACTTATTGTCTCAGATTTCCATATGCCTAACAGTCTTACTAAGACAAATATTTGCTTTTTTGGTAATATTGTGTAATGCTAAATGAGGCTCGGCATTGATAACTAATTCCACTATCTTTTTTTTTTTATCTATAATCTTGATTGGTCTTCTACCTCTTTTTGTATTATAGGTATTTCCACCTCTAGATATCGCTCTTTTGACCCCATACTGAATATTTGACTTAGATACACTTAAAGACTTAGAAATTTCGTCATATCCGATATCTGTATATTTATACAAAGTATAAATTTCCTTATTCAAGTCTTTTTTTGCTCTTAGATTATGTGAAGGGGCCATGGTAAGGAGGGTTATTGTAATAATGAGGTGTTGCAAGGTTGCACTCTAGTAGTACAAGGACTTTCCAGACACAACTGTACTAGGTACAAGGTGTCAAACTAGTTGTGAGTTGAAATACAGAAAGCCATTGTGAAATTATCTAATACTATTATTACTATCAAATGCTAGCTAAGTCATCATGCAAGACGATACCCCTGTAATTTTCTTCCAAAACACCACACACTCAAAAACCAAAATCAAAGAAAAGAAAATAAAAGCAAAAAAGCAAAAAACCAGAGCAGCTAAAATTGTTTTTTGGGATTCCAACATCTATTACTATGATATAGGTTTGGTAAGGTTATAGGGAGTGGTAGGACAGTCATGTTCAAGTAAGATAGTGGAACAATTGTGACAGCTAGTGTCTGAGGAGACAGCAGGACAATCGTAGTACCAGTATTCAGGAAAGACAGAGGAGCAACCACAGTAGCTAGGGTCTAGGGAGGTAGTAGAGGGGTTGAAGAGGTGGTGTTCGAGGATATTAGGCTGATGCCAAACTCTAGTCATAGTATGAGATAGGGATGTAGACTAAAATCATTAATCAGAAAATCTGTTAAGGAAGGCTCATCTCGATAAATAGGTAAGGTAAAGATTTATCCCTTTTTTTTTCTCCCTATACCATTCAAAAAGGTATAAATTTTTACCCCACTCATTTATCGAGATGAGCCTTCCTTGACAGATTTTCCCATCAAATGATTTAGGCCTACGTCTCTTGATTATACTAGAGTTTGGTGCCTGCCTAATACTGCATTAGTCAGATTTACTCCGTGCTATTTATCTTGGGCTTTTTGAGTACATGATAGATTGAGTTTAAGGGTTTCTAAAGAAACATAGACAACTGGAAGTATTTGATAATGCCTTGAAATCTTTACCAGCATACTCTGGATTCTTTGTACTCAAAAAGCCTACCGCAAGATTACATACTGGCAGGAAAAGGAGATGTGGAACTTGGGTTATTGTCTTTTGAGTATTCTTACTATGGCATTGAGATACTCAGATAGTACTCAACAGTAACTTTTCAAACAGGTGCTCACTCATATCTAGTCATTCCTCAGTTCTAGTCTGATGGCTCAATATTGAAGCCTTATAGTTGAGACTGTTGATTATGTGGAACAATACCTAAATTAGTTTCACTCAATGCAAGATATCTTATTGGAGTTTAGAATCTCTAAATGAACATATTCAAAGATTCAATACCGGCATATAGAGCTACAATATTAGAAAACACTACTAAATCAGTCACTCATCTAAGTGAACCAGTACCGTGTGCAGGAGCAGCAACAGGAGGAAGAGAACGATCAACATGTGGAATTTATCCATGCAGAATCTCACTTCAACCTCGCTAAGATACATCTACTTCAGCACTTCTGGGATCATGTGTACTGGCTTGTTAATATCCTACAGCATTCTACTAAGTTCAGCAAGCTAGTACATAAGAAACAGATTAAAGATGGATAGCAATACTCAAATAAAAATAATACACTGAAGTAGATCCTTTACAACTATGGCCAACACTATGCAATCCAAATGAAATATTTGAAGCTAGATTCTCTGCGAAAATCCAGAGTTGATCTCCCAATCGACCATGTAGATATTTTGGATACAACGAGTACTAAATATCCACTACCCTCAAATTGTAGGGTGCTGAAAGGGTGCCAGCTTGATGTCGTCTACATTAGAGATTTTTACAAGGTCATGGAAATTTCAACAGAGACATTATGTGTCGAATTGTTGAAATATAGCTGGCAGAGCGTACCTATCGAGTACCATCTTCCGGAAGATCTGAAAATACTTCGACACCTCTCTGTTGAACTACTAACTTAACTAAAAATCTCAATTCTAGCATTCTAGGAAATAGATGTTTACAACATCCACTAGGCATGATGTACAGTTGCTGAGTGGTGCCAAAATAAGGCTAGTCATAATGATTGAGTAAGGGTACAGGCTGGCACAGACGAAATATATGGTGTACTAGGAGGCCAGCTATATGGGAAATCCATCCTGCTGTTTAAGCTCTGTGACTACCAGCACCAAAATAGCTTCTACCAACTGGCAAGGGTCAAGATATTGAGTGTACTTAACTCTTAACATCTATCAGAGTTACATGATCTTATCACAGTCGAGCAGCAGGTGAGGTTAGATAGGGCAGAGTGTTACAATCATGGAAATTGGAACAATCGTGGACCTAACCCACCTAATTTCTCAGGTCAAGCAAAGATAGCTTGTCAACAGTCGGGTCTATTTAAGAACCTTTAATGTGATATATTGACCCAGTATCAGATAAAACTATAGCCCCTTGACAAAGTATAGAATGTCGGCTTCATAGGAGATATCTTATCTGCAGAAATGTTTCAGGCTGTTAAAAGAAAGGGAAATTTGGCCTAGTACTATTACTCAAATATTGGGTAATGGTACTAAGCCAAATCTCCTATTATTGAAGATGGAGCTAAGATGAAGAGAACACTAATAGCAAGATACTGTGAGTCGGAAGGCTTGATAGATAATGAGCAAGAGATCATAGAATAGTAATAATTAAGGGAACAAAAAATGAAGCCATTTCAACAATTAGTAAACCTGTGATATCAATAAGAGTGCCAGTGTTGTGGGATGTCCGGCTACTCATTATAGTGAAAGAATACATGATGGAGTAAGGAATGGATACCAGATAACCGTTCAACGCAAGTGTGAAATTAGAGGAAAAGTAGCAGTAGTGGTCAACACCCTGAGGACTAGTGGGAACAGGAGAAAAATAATGGCATATCAAGATGCATAGCTAATATTCAAGACATTCAGTGCTGATTGGGAGAAAGGAGTGGATACATGGCAACTGTTAGAAAGTAGGAAGAGCAATAGATGAGGAACAATGTATGAGAAGAAAGGGATCCAGTGGGAGGTATACAGGATATGATTCAGATGTCAAGGTGTAAGGAAGATATACAGAATATGATTCAGACATCGGAGTATACCCAAATCATACAAGATGTACAGGATGTGTCGGCCATTGCAGGTGATAGGTGGATGCCAAACTCTGGTATTACTGAGGAACATAGGGCAAAATCATTTTGTTCAGAGAATCTGTCGAGGAAGGCTCGTCTCGATAAAATAGGTAAGGTAAAGATTTAAGGCATAAACAATTTTATATTGATAAGATCACTTCTCCATTGCTTGATGATGTCAGTAAAGCTCGGAAGACACTTCGATATTTATATCCAGCATCTGAGTGTTTGCTGACTACTTCTAACCGCTATGCCTCTGAAGTACCACTCTGGTTTTAATACACAAACATCCAGAATCTTAAAAGTGTGAACACCGTTTGACCCTGAAACTTATCACACCCTTTCACGGTTACAGAATAGTATTACTCCGTTGAGATAACTGAGCTATTTGTTATACCGAACAGTGGCCTTCAACTTACTTGTCCGCATAGACTATTATATTACTTTAGTCTTGTTGACTCTCGTTTCAGTAGTCTCTTCAGTCATGAAGTGATCAGGTTCATGCCGGGCCACCTAGTGCCAATTGCAAGTCTGAGCCCAACGTGTTAACATCTTAAAGGTCTCTAACTTATCTTGGTTTTCCTTTCTGAGTGTGCCTCCCCTTGGTCCACCGGCCTCTGTAGAGGGGTCCTATTACTAGGACCAACCAACATACAGCTGATCTCAAAAGGGTATGGGTAGATTTGGTATGTCTTCCATAGTCTTCACTACTGGAACATCCTGTTGGAGTATTTTGCCAAAAATGTCCTGTCACTTCCAACCTATAGTTTAAGAAGCCTTACTTTGAAGCCTACTATCTCAATGTGCCTCAGATGGATTTCCTCTATTCTACTTCTCAGATGTCACCAAAGGTCCCCTCCCCTATATCCTGCAAACAGAATGTGGTCGGACGGACATTGGCGGCATATATGGTGTTATAAAGTGGGCTTCACAGACATGACATTTTAGTTACAGGACGCAACTCTCAAAATCTCGCTAATGACATGCGGGCTCCATAAGGGGGCCAGAGTGGGGTGTTAGACCTTCGGTAAATCAAGGGTCTGTGCACAGTTATCTGACTGAGAGGTCTGTACACATGTCTCAGATTTCCATATGCCTAACAGCAGAGCAGGTCCTGACGTACAGGATGGAGGGAACTTAAGGGCTAAGTGACTAGCATCTTGATGTCAGGCAGGCATATCAGATATAGGATAATTTTTTGCTAATAGCTGAAAAGTAGATCAGAGAGTAACTAAGAGTAACCAAATGTAAAGAGTACTAAAAAGTAATCAAGTGTTAGGCAGACACTGATCTCTAGTATAACTGAGGGATGTAGGCTAAATCTTCTGGTCAGAGAATCTGTTGAAAAAGACTTGTCTTGATAAAATAGGTGAAGTAAAGATTTATAATGAAAAGAATTTTATATTGATAAGATCTCTTTTCAGCTGCTTGATGATGTCTGTAAAGCTCTGAAGGCACTTTGATATTTATATCCCACCTCTGAGTGTTCGCGGACTACTTTTAACTACAATGTCTCCGAAGTGCAACTTTGGTTTTAATACGCAAACGTCCAGAATCTTATAAGTGCGAGCACTGTTTGACCCTGAAACTTATCACATCCTTTCACGGTTACAGAATAGTATTCCTCCATTGAGATGACTGTACTATTTGTTATACGAAACAACAGTCTTTAACTTAGTTGTCTGTATAGACTATTAGATTACTTTAGTCTTGTTGACTATCATTCCAGTAGTCTCTTCAGTCATGAAGTGATTAGTTTCATACCGGGCCACCAAGTGCCAATCGCAAGTCCATGCCCAACATATCAGCATCTTACGGGTCTTCGACTTATCTAGGTCTTCCTTTCTGAGTGTGCTTCCCCTTGGTCTGTCGGCCTCTATAGAGGAGTCTTATTACTAGGACCAACCAACCTACAGCTGATCTTAAAAGGGTATGGGTAGATTAGGTATATTCCTAATAGCCTCCACTACTGGGACATCCTCTTAGAGTATTTCTCCGGAAATGTCCCATCACCTTTGGCCCATAGTTTAGGTATCCTAGGTTTGAAGCATATTATCTCAATATGCTTCCAACGGATTCCTTCTATTCTACTTCCCAGATGTTACCAAAGGTCCTGTCTCATATATCCTGCAAACAGCATGCGGTCAGATAAACTGTGGCAACATATATGGTGTTATGAAGCTGGCTTCATTGTTGTGACATTTTAGTTATAGGATACAACTCTCGAAATCTCACTAATAACGTGCAGGCCCCATAAGGGGACCGGAGGGGGGTGTTAGCTCTTCGGTAAATCGAGGGTCTGTGCGCAGTTACCCTACCGTGATGTCTGTGTACTTTGTTGTCTCAGATTTCCATATGCCTAACATCAAGTAAGTAACCAAGAGTAATTGAGAGTAAAGGTGGTTAAAAAGTGAAAGAAGGTATAACTAAGAAAATCTGAAAATTAAGGACCAGAAAGTAAACAAGAGAGTAATTAAAAGGGAAGCTCGTAAAAGAAAAGTAGACAGTAAGAGTAAGAATGAGAAAATGGAAGAGTGAGGGTTAGAAAGCAGAGGAGTAAGAGTGAGGAAGAAAGAGGAAGAGAAGGTGAGAAAAGAGAGAAGTTAGAAAGTAAGTATGGAAAGAGAAGAAAAGGAGGCCTGAGGAAGAAATGAAATGGAGGAAAAAATTGAGCAAGAAAAAGAAAAGAGAGAGGAAGGAAAGGAAAGGGAGAGAATGGAAGGTCAAAACAAGCAAACTTCTCCACTCACTACAAAGTTGTACACAGAATTTGATATCGCATGTATAATTAGTAATCAATTTCTCAATAATGTCTCCAGTTACTAATACCCCTGTAGGAAGTGTGGGAACCTGAATGTCTCATCTGTCCATCCATGGGATAGCTGCTTGAGAAATAATATCAAATAATCCCAAATAAATTGGATTGGTTTTGGTCGAGCTAGAGAAATTTCTTTAGGTGGGGTTGAGATGACAGGTGATGAGGAGGGTTGCGTTTCCGCACAGCTTCGGGTGTGCGGTTAATTTTAGCAACGAACAATATTTCACCCTATATAGACGTGGACGGGGCCGAGAAATACAACAATTGACCATCCTCCTTCTCATCAAACACCCGCCACTACACTTACAGAATGAATGACCTTCGTCACCACAACCAACTATGAAATACCACCGCTTACTTACTGTATTGCCACACCGAAAAAGAAAAAGAAAAAACCCATCTCTGTTCTCATGCATTACCATTATTCTCACACATTACCATCACTAGCCGTCGTTCAATTACATCGTACGGACTGTGTACAGTACCAGACTGTGCAGATACCACGTGAGGAACTGGCGAAGGGAGAGAGTGTCAAAAAGAGCATCACCCAATCCCTCCCCTCCCTCCCTCCCGCCCTCGCTACATAACCTACATCGGACGAGAATTGAAAAGCGGTAGGTTGTGATATGGCAGCCTAAGGCTAGATAGATAGTACCGCAGACCGGGCTACCGCTACCGTAGCCTGCTAATAAAATAAAGCGAAGCCCTTCCGCAACACCTTACCAGCGCCCCACAGCACCACCCTCATGTTCCTCGTATTGACGTCACAGTTTGCCGGTGCGCTAACTTAACTTACGACTTCAATCCGGTGGGATGAGTTGCGGTACGGTATTACACTCCAATGCCATAGTTTACCGGTGCCCGTACCAGATGAAACCCCCCACCTGCCAACCAAAGAAGGTCAATTTCGAGTGACATCCCATGACCCGCATACCAGACGAACACTGCCCCACTAGGTATAATATCACCGCATAAGGTCCCCATTCATCGCAATCACAATCACGATATATAAAGAAAACTCCAAGAAATGCACCATATAAGCTAAGATAACCCCCCAACCGACCAATCAACCTAAAACTAAACCACACACACACAAGGAAAAAATAAATGAAAGAAAGAAAGAAAGAAAGAGACCCAGGTCTGTTCTATAACGAGCATGAGTATACTATGGTAACTAACTAACCACCGGTAAGTAAGTTACGCGTATGGAAAAGGCGAGAGAAGGTAGGAGAAAGAGAGAAAGAGGCTGCAGAACACCGCCGAAGGGAAGCTGAAGGGAGGAAAAAGGGTTTGTGGGTGTGACAGATGGAACGTGTGTAGGGAATTTTCTTGGGGGGGGGGATTTGCACACTAGGACTGAGGGGGAAAAAGAACGAAAGAAGGGAATTCATAATAGTTGGATAAGAAAGTATGATGGGAGAAAAAAGTGGGGGGAAGAGGGGAAGAAAAAAAAGAAAGCTCAGGTTTTGGTTGAAGAAGAAAATTACTTTACACTGCCACTGCAAGGAATCCCCCCCACTTGCCCGCCGGTCAACAAAACGAAGGAAACAGGAAAAAAAAAAAGAAGAGTGAAAAAAAAGAGACCGCCAAACAACCTCCCCACCTAATTGATACTCTCTCTAAAAGCGCTCCTCCTCTCAGAGTCCACGCTGGCCCGGCCACCTTTAACCCCGACCCCACCAAACCCCTCATCCCGATCCCTGACCCCCTGCAACCTGACATCCACCGCAAAAGGATTCAAGTCCTCCGGATATGGGGCAGCCCTAGTTCCCAAATCCCTGGGTGGTTCCCGGCTCCTACTTCTCCCCCTCTCCTCAAACCCGTTCCCCCCTGCACCTCCTCCAGGCCCGAGTCCAACGTCCCTACCCCTCTGATTCCCATACCCAGCGCCGTACCCGCCCTCATCCTCCTCCTCGATCCTGTCATCCCATTCCCCGTCCATCTCGCGGGTACGCTGGGATCGCACGTTGGTGCCCGAGTAGCCAGTGTTGTTGCTACCGAATACGCCGGTGATTTTCCCGACGAAGCCAGTGCGCGAGGGCTCGTATGAGGCTGGGGCGGGCGCGGTGCGGGAGTTGTTTGGCAGGAAGGGGATGTATGTACGCCAGCTTGGTGCTGGAAGGCCGAGGCGGCGGGCGCGGAGTTGGGTGAAGATCTATCCTTTAAGTCAGCGCTGGGGAGAGTAAGGGGAGGGGGGGATAGGGGGGGGGGACGTACTATCCAGCCGGCGCCGGCGAACAGTAAGAGTAGGAAGATTACTAGTACGGCAACTCCTCCGCCGGACATTCCACCCGAATCGTCGGATGGGGAGTTTGTAGCGGAGGGGGTGGGTGTTGGATCAGCAGGCGTTGGTGCCATTGTTTTTGTATTTTTCTCGCTTTTGTCTTATCTTATTCCAGGTTTTGTTTGTACTCCGCCAAGGTAGTGGAGGGGGTGGTGGTGGTAGTGGTTAACGGAAAGTGCTTATGGTGGTTGACGATGAAGGGTTAATGCGAGAATGAGAGTGGTGAAGTTCGATGGTGGTAGGCGGGCGGACAGGGGAGATCAATGGGAGCCCAAAAGAGGGCAGGTCCAGCGCCAGGCTTAACTGATGTCGCCTTAGCGCGTGGAAAAATTAGTCAGCTTACCCTGGAACATGTGTTTGTCCCTTTCCTCCGATTTGCTTTAGACAGAGCCTTGTTATCCTGTTTGCTCGCGGTGTTTCGAGTTGGTGGAAGAATGAATTGTTTCGTTTCTATTATGTGTGCGTTGTGCTTTTATTTTACTTGTGAAGATTAACGTCTGGTACCGGTATATAATATATTGTGATACATTATTTGCTTTTTCAGCTGAATGCGTGAAGGCTTGTGAAGGAAACTCTAAGACCTGCACCTAGTTATTTTTGCAACGTTTTACTGTGTTGTCTGAACTACCGTACTATGTGTGATGCATTCCCTGGGCATTCGAGGCATTATTTCTTGCACCTGCTATTTTAACTTATGGCTGGGTTACTGGTAAGTATCATACAAGCTATTAAATTACATGGATTCTCCAACGCCCGAATATGCAGCACAAGACGCTGCAGACCTTTAAAGGATTCCGAACTGTGCCACTGTAGGACCGCGCTCTTTGCCGTGACTCTTGTTCCCCCCAACCACGAGCCTCACCCATCTGCTGACGGTGGAAGTGCTCCGATCGAACATTTGAGTCGTGGTATTTCCTGTTCTCATCCTCACGATCAGGGCATCGTCCTCGGTCCACGGATCGGTAATCTCCACTTTATCGCTGTGGTATACGCGACGCCATGTTCCGGGCGCAGTTCCGTTACCACCAACAAGGAGAGTCCAGAATTCTGGCGGCTGCGATGCCCAGTTGAAGCTTACACCATTGATTACCGTGGGGTTTTCCAAATCCACAGTTAGGGCGGAGGGCTCAGAAGTCGCTGGTTGCCAGACTGTGTGATTGCTTCCATCCACGGCCGCAAGGGGGAATTGGCCTGGATACCAGGGGGTGTTCGCCTCCGCGCGCTTACATTGTGCCTTATTCCCGGGAAGGTCCGTACCGTTCAAGTCGGGCCGACGAGTAGGGATGACGAGAGATTGGCCGACAAATAATTTCCAGTCTCCAGCCATTTTATTCCGGGAGCCGATTCTGATAGTGACGGGTCCTGGGTTATCGTTTGAACGCCTATGTGCTTTTGGATTGAGTCTAGTGATTGTGGTATTGGTGGAATTGACAAGAACATTAAAGACGGAACCTTGGTGTTTCATCCCCTTTACCTCAATTCCTTCAAGTTGAGGAGGTAGAGAAGGATCGAGGTAGAATGCGTCAAGGCGTGGGCGGTACCCGGTGAACCCGTGTGTGGGAACTTGAAGGAACCCTCCATGTCCGGTCAAAAATGTGAATGCGGGATTGGTGTTACCATTCTCGTAGATATTGTCATTAATTTGCTCACTGAACTGGTAGTATGGTTCACGGAGGTAGGGCTGGGAGGCGTAGAGTAAATATGTATAACTCGCGCAGCCAGCAGGCGAAAGATCTGCTGCGTTGATAGCGAACATTGCCCATGTCATGGCAGGGCCGTCCGGCGACTGAGCTCTAGCATACTAGGGAAAATATTAGCACGAGAAAGAAGAGCGGAAGCGGTTAGTTAAGGAGCTTACGAAATCTAAATCATTCAGGGCTTGGCTTTCGTTGAGACGAAATTCGAGCGGGTAATTGATCAACACCACATCTGCTTGCTTGATTTCAACACTCCCGTTCATGGTTCCATATTCCGGGATTATGCTCGCGTTGGTATTGAAGGGTATGAAGATCTTCTCTTCAATAGCTTTCCACTTGCTAGACGCTATTTCACCAACAAGCTCTGCCGCTGCTTGGGCAATACCCATAATGACCTTGATGCCGGCATTTGTAAAGGCACCGTTATCGACGTGATTTGCATATTCATCCTGCCTTGCAAATCAGTAACCGATACCTCAAAGCCGAGTTACCTGGAAATGCAGACCGGATCTGTCATGTTTCTCACAACATACATGCCTGGGCGAAGTCCATCGTCTCCAGTCTCATTGGCGGTTTGCACTTTGCTAGCCCACATGTCGGCAACCCCCTTGATAATCGGCCAAGCTTGTCGCTTGAGCCAATCCTCATCGCCAGTTGTCAAAAACTGATGCCAATTCACAAGTGCAATATCCGTATTTAGGTGGTACTGGTAATCGACACATGGACCGGTTGCCGTGCAGTTTCCAAACCTCGCAGAAGTCCACGGATATAGCACACCGTCGGACTTGTACTGCTTGGCATTTTCCCGTGCCTGCGGAAGCATTCGAGAACGGTAGTTATTGATTGCAGATGCGTGGTCGGGATGGAGGACGAGTAATCCGGGGAGCATCCACACTTATAGCCTTGTGTTAGCACGAACCGCTAAGCGAAACTGGAAGGAAAAACATACAGTCAGCATCCCAGAAGACAAAACCTGCGTAAGAATCACTGGCTAAGCCACCCACAGAGATGCTATTGTCTCCAAGCCCCCTTCCTTCAAAACCGCCACGAACATTGGCCAGTAAATGGAACAAACTAGCTCTAACCGCGATTTGCATCTGTTCGTCTCCATGAACGATAATATCGCCGTCATCCCATAATTCATCCCAGGCTTGATTATGCTCCTTGACCAATGTGTCCCATCCACAGGCCCTGGCGTCTAGGGCGGCTTGCCGGGCTGTATGTTTGGTGTGAGGGAACGCATCGGTGCTAGCAATACCGACATATTTGACAATTGTAACAGTTTGTTGCTTAGATGTCTCCACTTCCCATTCCTGGGAGATGGTGGACTGATTGGTTGAGACGTAAGGTCTGTAATTCGCGTTCTTTCTAGATCCTTCTATCACGAGCCCCTTCTGGGATCCAAAAGGGAAATCTACGGTTGAAAATTCATAGGCAGTAACGTTCGAGACACCAATTGGGTTGACAGCCGTCCAAATCATGTTGTTTTTATTCTCAAAGGCCTTCTCAGAAAAATCTGTCCTTTGAGCACCAGCGCCATCCAATATGTCTGTCACAACCACATTCCCGTCCTCGGAAGGGGTAATCTCGAGCTTTAGCATCCCAAGATTGATTCGAGATCGATGAGCCAAGATTGTGAACTTGAGGTCGTAAGAAATACCGCCCTTGGCAGGGGTCCATTTTACTCTCGTAGTCAGGATCCCGTTTCGGATGCTCAGCGATTGGTTGAAATTCTCAATCTGCTCGTGGGGAACACCGGGTGCATAGGTGTACTTCCCATCGGGTGTTGTGACGAATAGTGTGCTCCAGGTTGGGATGCCAGAGATGACGCTCTCTCCGCCGTTCCTGAGCAATTCCGGGAAGTTCGTCCGGGTGGTGTTTCGTTGGGAATCCCAAAATCCAGAGATTGTAGCAACAGTCTGTCGGGGGTTGTCCAATGGCCAGCCGTTGATGGGCCAGACGCCGTTGGGGTTCGAGTCGTTTTTCAAGACCTGCACTGCGTTAACTGCACGGCCCCTAGAACTCGGTTGCTTGAGAGCTTTACCCAATATCCGATTCCTTCAGCGGGGATTCGACTTCCGTGGTAGCCATTCGCAACGTATGGTTGGGTCTGATAGTGATTCGTGATCAACGTCTTAGTGCTCAAAGTCCAAGACTCAGGATCATAATCCGTGATGTTATGGGGTTGCTCGTTACTCTCAAAATCAGGAGGTGGAGGAGAAGTGAATTGTCGTTCAACCAAGGGACCGGTAAGCCCGTCTCCAATTCGCGGGAGCGCAGAAGAGAGGCTTAGGAAGGTTAAAGCAAACAGTAAGACAGCCATTGCTCTTCGACCCGCAGTATGCGCAATCAACGAAGATGACGGTGCTGAAAGAGGGGGAGGTCCCGGGAAAGTACTGTAATTATATGCCTTCTCGGGATCACTCCCGAAATTCATACCCTCACTTTTAATCTCGTAACCATGTCGCTGAATGGCCTCCGACAATAACGGCCGCTGTTCCCCATGCTGAACTTTCCGGATAGAATATTTCGTGGCCACTTTTGCTAGTTCTACCGGTAAAATTTGCCGTTAATAATGCGGGGGTGGACGTATGTGGGTAGTCAAATCCTGTTTTCGCTCTGTTTTCTACCCAAGCTCGCGTGAACAATAGGGATCCGTACGAGATACGGCTACGCAAAGTAAAAGGCAAGGCTCTTACCGTAAACCGAGCCTAGGGTGGCGAGCAGTCGCGGGGATTTAGTTCCTGTAGAACTGGGGAAAAGAGCGACGGACAAGGAGTTACGAAAGGGAAAGATAGCTGGGGAAATGTAGATTTGCACTGCCGGGGTGGATTGTTAATAATAATATGGATGAGTGAATGATCGAATGATGGGCCTGTGTGCGAGATTCGAACGGAAAGAGGCAGGGAGGAAGGGGGGGAAGACAGAGCGACAAGGTGACAGAGTGACAGGGTGAGAGGAGAGGCTGGGGAAACACGAGAGGGACGTCATCACATGGTTGGCGTATAAGTAAACAAAGCGTGTGATTGGAGAAGAGGAACTGGGGAAGTTATGGACACATCCAAATATAACTTTATGGGCACAAACATTTTTCCGGAGGAGTGAGCAACACCGGTGTGATAGCCGGCTTGGCCTAGCCAGGAACCATCCCAGTAAACCTACTCGAGTACAATACCGGTATCACGTTTTGCCACACTTCACCAAACAGCGCCGTCAGTCTGCCGGCACGGTATCGTGAGCGAGGCCGGCATTGCTGAGCCAGCAGCCTGGTGTAGGGTCTGCCTCGGTTTTCAAGTCTTGTGCGAAACTAGTGGTATCCTATGAGCTTTAACGTTATGCGACTCTGGAGTACCAGTAGACTAACCCACTCGAGTACGTCGCGTGTTTATCGGTAACATCGAGAACTTCCCAAATGTGTTAATTAGTCTGTTCTCCGTGGTATGTAACCAATGCCCCTCACATGCCCAAGTACTCGAGTACCTAATCTCGCGGAAACAGTGGTGGTCCACATTCTCAGTTGGGTACCGGTAACTCACGTTCCAGTTACGGTACTCTACTATCCCCCGGACTGCCGAGACGGGGGAGTCAAGAGCAGAGACGATTAGGGTTCTGCCTCGGTAACTTATTCTTCAGTGATGATGGTGGGCGTGGGTGCGATCACAGAGTCAATATTAGCCATGGCCTGAAGTTTGCAATCTGCAAATTAGCTGTGATTAACAAAAGTTGCGTATTACAGTACTTGTAGTTTAAATTAAGGGGGTAAAGAAATCGCTGAGAGGGAAGATCAACCAGCAAATTAGCCTGGCACAATGCAACGGTCTTGAATGGGTGAACCATGGTTTCTGCCGGCACCTCGCATGGGGCGATTCTAACTTTCACAATTTTTGCTGGTTTCGAGATCGTGGGCTTGTTCCCATGATTAAAAAGGCAAATATTCAAGTTCTTCAGCGGGGCGGGACCTCAGGGTGTGGGAAATTGGGGATATTCGTCGTGAACTGGGCTTGTAAATTATTTTCCCTTTTTTTTCTCTCCCCCTCTTCCCCCTCTTCCCCCCCCCCCTCTTCCTGCCAAAGATTCGGTTTATTTGTGAGATCTTTGCCCGGGCACTATATAGTGCCGTGCCAGGCACATTGACATGGAAGCTCACGCAGTGGCACATATGTTGAAAATCTGCCAATCGTACTGCTCACCATCATTGGAAACCGACATCAAACACCACTAGCAGCTTGCGACGCCTATCAGTCGACACATCATATAGGACTGAATCACTCCAAGTCACACTATCAGTCGCTCCAGACAGCAAGCAACTCCTGTACTACACTTGCCATGAATACGAGACAAATGAACAGCCACAGCGTCGCACTACAGACTAGTCCTGACATCTATAGCCTCCTATGTCGCACTACCACGAACTTCCAAACAGCGAGCAGTTTCAACATCATTTTACTGCACACCACTTCATCGATCAGAATAGACAAGCAGGTCCTTGTTCGTTCATCTATAGGAGGGATGTGAAAAGGAAGGCAGTGGGTGAAGTAGGTAGATAAAGGAGGAATATCCTCCACCTTGGTCTTGATGTAATACTATCATCCCTCTCTTTTCGTCGCTGTCCGTCACTGTCCGTTTTACACTTTCATTCTCCATTTCATTCCTTGTTGTTCTTGCGATAGATTCTTCTTCACCTTCTTTTTACTTCAACTATATATACAATCTATCTCCATATATATCCGCATCTATACTCAAGCTCTGAATCCGCTGTGCCAGAATCTTTTGTTTAAAAACATACTGTGGCCATACAGGACCGGGGGAGGGGTAGATTATTTTTGATGCGACAAGAATCACCTCTGTCAAAAGAACCAACCGGAATCCCCGATTGTCACCATCACACACTCGGGATCCCTCGATTATAGGGTTGGATTCCTAGATATTTTGCAATCAGCGCTCAGAATTCAGCAACATAGGCACGGTCAGATAAGACGGGAAGACCAAGCGCTGCCGAGGCGGCCTGTAGTTGGCCACCCGAGGATCATGCAGTATCTCGAGTAGTAGTGGAAGTAACTTCTCTAACCGCTAGCTAGACTAGTCTCTGACCAATTGGGTCTGTTATGTGATCGTAGTGACACGTTGTGGCTCTTAGCTCATGATAAATCTTCAGTGGGCCGAGAAACGCTACTCGTTATCAAGGCTTGAATCCGAATGCTCGAGGACATGCATGATAATGTAGTGACTATCATACTGAGACTGCTCTATAGGCGGGGAAGGTTTCGGATATCTCATCGTTGGATGTTGAACGACCGAAACCACTGTGGTAGTGATATATGCCTTAGGATAGCGGTTGCGAGTGGGGAAAAGAAAGACGGCGATGCCTAAAGGATGTTGAGATACTAGTGGACAAGAGAGTCCCCCTGTATGTGCCATACGGCCTAGAAACTGTGCGCGGCCTCGAGTGCGGGAAGGGAAAAACAACATAGTACCTCTATGAGACCGGTAGCTGTTCTTGCCCAGAGCCGGCTGCCCGGGCAGTCCCTAGCGCTCAGGTACTCGAGTACAGTACCGTGTAATATTCTTGTAGAGACTAATACCATAAAGTAGAGCCCCTACTGTGCTGGTATCCGAACTGTACTGTACTGTACGTGAAAGCACTGCTATGCATTCGAGTTCCGGGTGCTTGGTCTATGGTCACGAGAATCCCCTAGCGGAGGCTGCGTGCTGGAATGCTCTACTGCTGCTCAGACTACCAGCAACAATACTTGAGTAGTAAACTATCGAATTATCCATTCTTGGTTGGTATCGTTTCGTGTAATACAAGTTCCCGTGACGTAGACTACTCTGTTTGTTATACTTTGCCCACTACTATTCCCCAGGGCACCGGTGGATACTAGCAGCACGGGACCCGCCAGAAGAGCGGTAGAATCCTGAAACAAACCCTAGAACGATAGATATTCACGGTTCTTTGCAGCTGACGCTAAAGCCGGACGTAAGTATCTGCTTGAACAAAGCCCACTTGAACGATCGACCTGATATTCTATCATCTAATGCCACACGCCATCTAATACACCCACCGTGAAAGAAAGGATTGTGCTGCTCAGCAATCATAAAGAGCTTTAACTTTTGTGGCTTCCTTTAGGACAATGAAATGACTTTTTTCTTTTTTGAAGGAACGAAGGGTAGTCCTCAGGGGTCCCGGAGATCTGAGTAAAAGAGTTGGATAGACTTTGCAGGTTGCTGATTCGTGTCGAGTCGCTTTGTTTTCAGTTACTTGCTCGGTTGCGGTGCATCTACGCCACTCGAATAACACCACTTCCAATTTGAGCACTAGATATACTGTGCTGTACTATACTCGTGCCGGTACAGTAGGGTTGGCCTTGCGAACAGCCTATTTGAATGGCGAAAGTGGTAACTTCAATGCCACGCGGTCCTCTCCCGATCCACTGTTGTGAAAGGAGTTGCTTTGGGGACCTTTGCGGTGCGGTGGATGCGCCCAGAGAACCTAGGTAACAATGAAACAAGGAATTGGGTCGGGATGAGAGTTCAACTTTGTGGTGGGTGAACCGAGTACTGTACCCACCACCCTCGTTAGATTCCCAAACGAATAGTCTAATTGACTCGATTGGCCAACGCTCTGTTATGGCAAGCTTGAACCCAAATCCCTTGATTTCGACAGAGCACTCATCTCTACCTCTCGAGCGCCAGTACAGATAAAAAGGTTGGAGAGGAATGGTAATTAGAAATTATATCGTGGACAGAAGTTGAAAGTTAGATGTGGGGGTCTTCCGGATCCGCTAGAGTAAAATAGAGGAGATCTGGATGTCCCTGGGCAAATGATGTGTATGGCAAGATAGCCAAAAAGGTTCTGGACGCGTTCAGCACAAAGCCTCTGTATGATGCTGCTAGAGCACAAAGAATTTTAGCTTTGTGACTTATTACAGTAGAACAAAATGACTTTTCTTTCTCGTACAGTATATAGCTAGGATACACGGCCCACTTCTTGCACCATTGATATTCCGAGCTTCCTGCGGCTTCAAGTCCTATTTGGTTGGTTTTGATCCGTCGGGTCCTGGATTTCGAGATGCGTTACAAATGCAAGGAAATTTCCATATGCCATCGTATAGCCTGGCATGGCCCTTGTTTCTCATACCTCCCCTCCTCACTCCGATAAATCTTGTTCATGCCAGAACGGGTATCATGGCGTCACCTCGTATACTTGACCATGAATTGCCAAGATTTTTGTCAAATAACTTCAGACAGCGACAAAATCCGTTGTCATTTGGGGACTTCTCACACTGGGATTACTCGCTGGTTTTTGACACACCCTATCCTAACCGGTGCTACCAACGGACAAACATTTCTCCGAGATCACTCTCTTCATTCCCAAACGTGACTCAGCCAGGCGATTACAAGATCGCACTGTACGGTAGTTGAGTCCCCTCCAATTCCCCATCTCCACATCCCCATCTCGACATTATCATGGAGCTTCCTACAGATTCCGCTCCCGCCCCGGCATACATCTCAGACTCCGAATGCGGGGAAAGGCTGACTTTCCGTCAGGATGAAGAGAAAGCGCTCAGCATTCCTCTCGAATACCTACTCGCTCTTGTTCCGGCGAAGACTGCCAACACTTATACGCTTATTTCCCAGACTGGACCGGAAGGTGGAGTCACTAGCTCGACTATTACTAGTCCGCCGGCGGAAATCATTAAACGGTACCGCGTTCCCGTTGATACACCAGCACATCTTCAGAAACCCATTTCGGTGGTCATCTCCCCGTATTCGGGCCTCGGAAAGGCGGAGCTCTACTTCTCTACCCTGCTCGCACCGATGCTCGAATTTTATTCCGTCGATTATAGCAAGCATACTGTTACCTCCCCCGCTGCTGTCAAGACAATTGCCAATGGGCTTCCTGAAGGTATATCAACCGTTATAATTCTCTCGGGGGACACTCTAATTTTCGAACTGCTCAACCAACTACCGAGCACCAAACGGCCGACATTAGTGTTGATACCGACGGGCGCGGGGAACGGTTTGGCAAGCAGTCTTTATAAGTCATTGCCTCCGGACGACCTTATCAGAAGTGCCTTTCACACATTCCTCCATGGAATATCCCACCCGCTTCCCGGCTTTGCGGTCAGGTTTTCACCCGGCGCTCGTCTCCTTGGTGAAGCGATACCAGAGCGGGGACTCAAAGGAACGGTAGTAACAAGTTGGGGATTCCACGCCTCCCTCGTTGCCGACGCTAGCACCCCCGAGATGCGATTATTAGGAACAGAAAAGTTTCAAGTAGCGGCGAAGCAAAACCTTACACCGTCACTTCACGCCTACCGTGGCACCATATCCATCGTTCGTCCCGGGAGCACTGAGTGGGAGGAGATATATGACACCAACGACGAAGGCCATTTTTACTTGGTTGTGACCGGGGTATCCAACTTCGAGCCAGCCTTCACAATCAGTCCAGCCGCTAGCGGGATGGATGGGATTCTCCGGATTATCTATTTCGGCGTTGGGGATGTGGAGGGCGCGGAGGGGGTGATGAGAGTGATGAAGGCGGCGTACGATGGTGGGAAACATGTTTCAATTCCGGGAGTAAGGTATCAAGAAGTGGATGGGGTGAGGGTTCACTTGAAAGAGACGGAGGAGAAATGGCGCAGGGTATGTGTTGACGGGGCAGTGGTTACGCTTGAGGAGGACGGGTGGCTAGAGATTAGCAGACACGAGGGATGGGCCGATGTCGTTTGCAGACCTCGATTCGACAGTTGATTGTACCGTATTATGCCCAAAGGAAATGAACTACAAGTACCGTAGCAGCACAAGAGAAAATCGTTACGCATTTCGACATATCGCCACCACCCGGACAAAGGGTAGGGTATGGTGATCGACCACGTGACAGGTCCCGATGGATGAGGGGAGAAATCGCTCGCGCGAAGTCACAAGTGGTGTGAGTCATATGGGCATGAGTCATATGGGCATGGAAGAAAAGAGAAGAATCATAGAAAGAGGAGGTGTCTCGCCGTATCCCACAAAACAAGATTTTTTCGCTTCATGAGTCAGTATGCCGGAAACCTCTGCGCGATACAAATCATGTACCAGCACTCGTTGTCCCCTAGGGGATAATGTGCGGCGTCGACCACCAGTCTTGAACATGGTAGGTGCAATCATGGTAGGATTATGCGGGAATAGGAAGGTAATTTATAGATTAGTGAACTTTGTGGAACCGTAGATGCATGCGAGATAGCCGCGTGACCGGATTGTGGTGCTCCTCTAGGATGAACTCGTGGGTAAAAGGTATTAGGTCATGTGTCAGAGGGAAGAAATGATTGGCTCTTCGTCAGGCCTATCTTTTGCCCGGAATTACAAAAAACGGGTAAAAACGCCAAGCCTGATTGGTAAGCTTTCGGCGTTGTTTCCGTTTTGGGACTAGCATGTTTTAGCCTTCTTCCCAACTTAGTATTTAATCATCTTCTTACAACTCTCTCTACTCTTTCTCTTCCTTCCTTCTTACAACACACTTACCTTTCTCAACACAATACACATTCTCCTTACACTTCCTGATTCTTTACACAATCTCACCTTACTTTTTACCTTCCTTCAATACCTCAACTTGAAGAAATCAAAACTTTACATCACTTACTCTACTTCCTTCTTCCTTTCTTCATCAAATCACACTTTTCCTCTACAATACCTTTGATTTTTTTACCAACCATATCCACTTCAATCACCTCTTTTCAGTTTTCTGTATCAGAAAACTGGTTTCATCTTTCACAAATCATAATTCCTGACTCCTGATACAGTATCCATTACTGTATTCTGCTGCATTACTAGTACTGATTGTGTTTACACAATATTAACTATTGTTGTTACTCATAATCCAGTACTAGTCTGTATTCAGCTTTACCCAAAAACCAGTTTTCCTCACAATCATCTGACTACTTCATTCTTTCTGATTACTTTGTTCTTGTAACAATTTTGATCATTCACACACACCTGTTGCCAACTGATTTACACTGTTACCAACCAACTGCTTTTCATTTGTCAGCGGTTTACACTGTTACAAACCGTTTCCATTTTCACCTAGCGGTTTAAATCTTTACCAACGGTTCATATTTTTTTCCCCCGACGGTTTAAATCGTTACCCCACGGTTTACGTTCTCAACTACGATTTGCATTTTTACCTTACGGCTTAAATCGTCACTGAGGGTTTCAGTTTTCGCGGCCGGTTTTTATTGATTTGAACCTTTTCATCGGGAAAAAGGGTGAAAAATCGAAAACCGGTTTTCGTTCCTACCAGGATAGGGTTACTTACTGGTGGTGCAAAAACTTACACAGCAACAAGCTTTGCTCCTTCAATAGCAAACTCTTCAACCAAGCAACAATCGTTCCCGCGCCTGCATACCAATTAAGCGCTGCCTTGTGTGCTTTTCGGAAAGCTGAAAAGGGAAAAAATACCTCTTGCATTACCCCAGCAACTAGCTATTACCGGTCCGATCCGCGCCTTAAACTTTACTTTATCTAAAGCGTCCCGTCCCGCCCGTCTATCCCTTGCATCAACTGTCAACATGTCGAACATGACGGAACTTTCTACCGCGGCGCATAGAAATCTTTGTACGTATCCTCTTCTCTCTTTTACCATCTTAACTACTCTGAAAAAATTAGGCAAAACTGACAAAATAAATAGACGGAAATGGAACTGTCAAACAACGGCAGTTAATGAAGTGGCGTTGGTCTATTCAGGATAGACACCATCATGCGGTAAAGTTTGGTGCCACCGCAATCACCACTGAGGATATCGTCTTTCTCGACACTCTCTTAACTACGCTGAGCTTTTATCGCTGGGTCGATGATGATTTTAACGCGACCAAGATTGGAAGAGCTGTTAAGTACCTTACGGATGAGACGCTTTTCGGGGACGACCTTTCGAACAGAGCGAAGATCCTTCTCGAGCGCTGGGATAATGGCAATTTCACGCCAGGTCCCATCGAAGATCTATTTGATGATAACGATTTCGGTTCTGATTCTGGAGAAGATTCTGATAATGCCGATGAGAGCGTTGTTGGTAGTACCACTTATAGCAGTGTTATGAGAGGCATCAGAGTTGTCACAAGCGCAACTGGTAGGAAAAACTACATGCTGGATAAGCGATTTCCCAAGAGAGTTGCCGACAGATTTGGAGATAATGGACTTACCATTGGAGAGTATGTTAATCAATTCGTACTTTTACTTGTCTCGCACTCTCAATTACAGAAGGATGCTAACTAAAAGGTAACAGCTGGTGGCCATATCAGATCTGCGCGCTCAGAGATGGAGCACACGGTTCCCGCATGGGCGGTATCCACGGCCGCGTCAACTCGGGTGCTTACAGTATCGTAATCTCGGGCGGGTACGAAGATACCGACAAGGACTATGGCGATAGGATTCTTTACACTGGGTCCCGCGGCGAAATAGTTCCCAACCGCCCACAAGTTGCGCCTCTTACCAACGCTACCATGTCTCTTATCAAGTCTTATCAGACGAGGGAGGCAGTTCGCGTTCTTCGCTCGTCAAAATGCGACTCGAGATGGGCGCCTGCTGTTGGTATCAGATATGACGGCCTTTATCGTGTCATGACTTACGAGATCGAGGAGGATCATGAAGGAAAGCCGTACTATCGATTTGAATTGCAAAGAATTCTGGGACAGGAGCCGATCAATACGAGTAGACCGAACTCGAGGGAGAGGGCCGACTTTGCACGTGTTACCGGGAGGTAATGGCTGCTTGAGGCCATCGGGGTGAGGGGGGGGTGAAGTGTTTGTTGAGTTTGGGAAAGGGGACGCGTGAAGATGATACCTGCAGGAGGAATAGGCCTTAAACAAGATCCGAAAACGGAGTTAGTAAGGCAAAAACGAGAAAGAAAAAAAAAAAAAAAAAAAAAAAAAAAAAAAAAAAAAAAAAAAAAAAAAAAAAAAACCCAGAATTACGAAAACGGTAACGACCACAGCATTACGAAAATAAGCGGAAATTTGTCTACCAGAGGGATAGGAATAAGAAGATGGCTGAGAACTCAAAATTGTTTCTATGGAAAGGTCGTAAATTGTTGGATTACGGCTTGTTTTTTTTGGTGCGGTGGTACTGGAATTAACATTGCTTTGGTCCGGCAGTTGATAGGGAACTACCTGGGAGCATATTATCGGTAAAGGGTTGGATTGAGTTCATTTGAGTAGAATGGGTTTTGGGTTGGGTTGCAAGTCGAGGAGTTGGTTTTTACCTGAAAATTGTTGGATGTATATTTTTTCTTAGTGCGGCGACACTGGAATTAATATAACTCTAATCTGATGGTTAGTGAAGAAATATCGGGAAACATATTACCAACTTAAGGGCTGGAGGTGGTTGAGTATCCTTAATGGAAAAAAAAAAATTTACCGCGGAAAATACGATCATATCCTCGCCGAATATGGAAGCAATCGGATCGAACTCGCATCCTTCTTTAGCGAACACCGAACCGGCGGTTTAACAGAGAGCGGTCAGGAGAGCGCGACCGATGGTATTGATTTTGCTTTGATTTGACGGAAGAGGGGAGAAAAAAATAGGTTGCTGTAGCTGGCTCTTTTTTGATGGAAGGTTTGTTGATGAGATAGCCAATTTGCACTTGTGTTTTGTTTTGTCTCTGCTTTTTTTCCCGCCTTGCTGAAACGAGATACCGGTTGGAGCATTTTTCTTTCTTGCTTTGCTGTACTGAGATACCAGTATAGCGGGAGTGTTTTTCTTTCTTTTCTTTTCTTTTTGTTTTTCACTTGTGGGACGGAAAGTATAGTTATTCGAAGGTTAGACAATCCGACAGTTTTAAACTAGTTGGCAATAGGCTGTGAGAGTTAGGGCGGATGAAGGGCTACTAGTGGATCTTTTAATTGATCGTTTTCCTTTATTAGAAGGTTTTGGCTTGTCTTGCTTTTTTTTTTCCTTCCTTTCCTTTCCTCAGAAATCTTAGCATACTTAGATCATGATACCTGAATGAAAGCTTTTACAAAATTGTTTGAACGATTCGCACACTCGTGAGTTTATGAAAGGATATGAGAGCAATTCCTGATAGCACAGAACACTACCACTTTTCCGGGTGAGAAAAAATAGTTGATGGCACTTTCTCAACCCTGTTGACACACCATTGAGTTTTCACCAATCGGCACGATATTTTCCTTCACAACATACGCTCAGAACTCTTTATGAGAACTATGATGAGGGAATTCTTTAACCGGAGCATATCGGACCAGAGAAATTCCCCAACCTCATACTGCTAAGTCTCAACAACTTTAATTTGATTTTTCTCCCTCTATCATCTGATAGACAAGAACTAGGAGATTTGTCTAAGAGAGTTAATTTAAAAATATTGACTTTCAAGTGAGTTATAGGAGTTTAAAGTTACATGTACTCGGGGGGTGCAGTTAGTCGGGCGACACCCATATATGGGAACACAGTTTTTTTACATACAAGCAAACGTGTTTTGTGGCGTTTTTTATATGTGGGAAAAAAGTCCGGCGACACCCATAATAGGCAGGGAGACACCCTGTATAGGCTAGTACGCAAACTTAAATGTTGCAGCAGGGTATTAGTTGCTAATCTTGCCAAGAACTCGAATGAACTGATATTTAACCCAATTTGGTCAGCACAGTAATTAACATGTATTACTGGGTAAGATAAATGTTATCAGTGCTCTGGTTTAAGGATTCTCCGACCATATTCAAGTAGAGCTTGTACAAGTACACTCCCATTCGCGAAGTCTTCGCGGAACGAGAGGTACTGTGGCAATATCTTGGCGGCAACGAAAGTACTGGTACAAGAATTTATCCTATATTCGCGGTCTGAACTTCTTGATTTAATGATCGCACACTCATTACTACAAGTTACTGGCATGTAGAACTTGAATACAGGGGGACCCAGGAGTCTGAATTTAGTAAGTATACTCAGGAATCCTCCAAATAAATTCAGACTCCTGTATTCCCCTGTATTCGAGTTCTATATGCTAGTGACTTGTAGCCACATGCCTGAGTTCAACTGAGAAATATAAAATACAGACTAGAGGTGCCCTCAATAACACGATACTCTCAGCATGGTGTGGAATGATTTGGCAATAATACTAGTTAGCTCTCAACCTCCTTAGCATGCCAAATTGTGTCAAGCCTCACTGCAGGTGTCATCTTACTATAGGCACTCCCAGTGTATTCTCAACTACCATTTAATGTAACTCTTCTGTGCCTTAATCATACCTATTGACTGCTCTGATATACTATCTATAAGCCTATATATTATGCCCTGATTGATTACCTCCCATTCTTCACTAAGTGCCTTCCACAGCTCATTCTCATTGTAAAGACAAAGCTTACCTTTAGTAAACCATTTCTAGACTCGGAGTTGTGATTTAAGTATATGCCATACATTTTCAATAGAGTTTAGATTAAGTGAAAATGCTGGTAGATGATATTTGGAAATTTGAAAAGTAGAGGTAATAACATGATTCAAGCCTGCCTAATAATATTCAATATTATTGTTTATAACTTGAATTTCCTCAATTAGTAGATCATATGAAAGCAGCAATGGAACTAGGAAGAATTTGTATATCTCAGTAGCATAATGAGAAGAATTAACACTTAAAAAATTACATGGTATAATATGTTCAGCTGGAGTATACTTGCAAATTTGAATTAATACAGTCTACTATCGATGAGTAATTGCTACCCAAAATCCAACTCCTATGCTTCCTGATTTGAAGCTAGGGGCTAGATATAACTACTCAAACTCCTCTCTTGAACATATCTGCACCTTTCCTCCTGTCTGATATGCAATATACTCTATATTTATCTCATCTAACCAAACTGCTTTTCTCTACTACATAGTTTTCCAATGTCGCCTTTCACAATTCTAGAACTTGTGGTGAATCTTGGCAAGAGGAGTCAGAAAGGGCTTTTTCTGTGGTATTTATAGTTGGAAGCTAAGTTCTTTAGTTACTTTATTAACTATTGTTCAAACAATTTCTAAATCTTCAAAGTCTTTCATGATTTTATCTGAGGATATTCAGAGATTTTTCTGTGGTATCTATAGTTGGAAGCTAAGTTCTTTAGTTACTTTATTAACTATTGTTCAAACAATTTCTAAATCTTCAAAGTCTTTCATGATTTCATCTGAGGATATTCAGAGATTTTCTTGAACTGTATTTTCTGCTAGTTGTAAAATATAGAGAGTAACCTTGAATAGTTTTTCAGAGTTTCCTGAATCATGAACATGACCTTGTACTTGGTATCTCTTAACAACAGTATGAACAGTGGATAATGTAATACCTAGTCTTGTGCAATCTGCTTATAACTCTTTCTCAGATTAGAAAATATAGTAATATTGCAATTTCGTTCATATCAGGCACTAAAAGCTAGAATATGTGAAGGTGCTATTAAGTATCAATAAGTATATTGATGGCCCTACATACTTGGAATAACAGATATGTAGCTAAGCCTTGTGCTACTACTATTGTTACTACTAAGACATTACTATATTATCTCTCATTCTGTAAAGACTTTGCAAATAGAATTGTACTCGGTGATAAGTTTTTGTACAAGATAGCTGTTATTATTCTGCTTAACCCAAGAACTATGCAAAAACGTATTCCCGGATGCTTATACCTACAGTGAAGTAACAAAATTAATCATTGCCATTATTGAGAATAGTGTTTAACTATCTACAATCCATCAAAATCTGCTCTCTATACAATATCAAATAGGTATAGAGATGTTTAAGTTGAATTTCTTTATAGAATGAATGGAATAAAACAGATAAGTACAAAATATTAATTTAATACTTAGTATAGTATACTTTTACTTTAATAATTGTATTAACTTGAATCCTCCTAGCTATATTCTCTACTAACCTTTCAAATAAATAGTCCGGTATCAACTTCCAATAATGAATAAGAGCTTCCTTTTTGAGTGGCTTTACCTTGTTTGCTAATCTAGTATCTTCAGTCAAGTGTGTATAATATTTATAGTAAAGATTTTTTAAGGTACTAAATATATTTAATAGGATTAAGATTTGGGAAATATGGTAGCCAATTCTTTAAAATAATATTATTCTCATTCAACTATGACATTGCAATCCTCACAGTATATATTCTAGTATCACTTTATATAAATCTTAGACTAATACTCTATTCTTGCAATTCATTTAAAAAATCTAGTAAAGAAGAGTTAAAAGTACTAACATATGTACTTGCATCTACTCTATCTACAAATTCTACACTTATTTCATTACATGTATTTAATTCATTAGGAAAACAAGTCCATCTCATCTGCTTAATACCTCAAGACCTTTTTATACTTTTTATAAACTGTAGAAGTTATTTTTTCTAACATGTTTGAAAGACCTATTGAACTACTAGATTGGCAGATTTCTTTACTGATATACTTTATTCATCACTCAAGACTACCTGTTAGGCATATGGAAATCTGGGACAAAAGGTGCACAGACCTCACAGTAGGGTAACTGCACACAGACCCTCAATTTACCAAAGCCAACACCCACCTCCGACCCCCTTATGGGGCCCGCATGCAACTAGCAAAACTTCGAGAGGAGTGTCCTATAACTAAAAGGTCACATCAATGAAGCCCACTTCAGAATACCATTTATGTCACCGCTGTCTGTCTGACTGCATGCTGATCGCAGGATATATGAGAGGGGACCTTTGGCGATGTCTGGGAAGTGGAATAGAAGAAATCCATCACAGGCGCATTGAGATAGTAGGCTTCAAGGTTAGGCTTCCTGAAGTATGGGCCAAACATGATGGGACGTTTTGGTGAAATACTCAAAGACGATGTCCCAGTAGTGGAGGCTATTAAGGACATACCGAATCTACCCATACCCTTCTGAGATCAGCTGTGGGTTGGTTGGTTCTAGTAATCTGACCCCTCTACAGAGGCAGGTAGACTGTTAGGCGGATGCCAAACTCAAGTATATAACTGAGGGACGTAGGCCAAAAATCTTTGTTCGGAGAATCTGTCGAGGAAGGCAGGTCTCGATAAAGTAAAGGTAAAGTAAAGATTTATGAGGTAAACAATTTTATATTGATAAAATCTCTTCTCCGTTGCTTGATGATGTCTGTAAAGCTCTTTAGGTACTTCTATATTTATATCTCGTGTCTGAGTTTTCGCGGACTACTTCTAACTACTATGCCTCCGAAGTACCACCCTGGTTTTAATACCCAAACGTCCAGAATCTTATAAGTGCGAACACTGTTTGACCCTGAAACTTATCACACCCTTTCGCGAACTCGGAATAGTATTCCTCCATTGAGATGACTGTGCTATTTGTTATACCAAACAGCAGCCTTCAACTTAGATGTCCGTGTAGACTATTATATTACTCTAGTCTGGTTGACTATCGTTCCAGTAGTCTCTTCGGTCATGAAGTGATCAAGTTCATGCCGGTTCACCTAGTGCCAATCGCAAGTCCGAGCCCGACGTGTCAGCGTCTTAAGGGTCTCCGACTTATCTAAGTCTTCCATTCTGAGCATGCTTCCCCTTGGTCCGCCGCCCTCTGTAGAGGGGTCCTATTACTAGGACCAACCAACCTACAGCTGATCTCAGAAGGGTATGGGTGGATTCGGTATACCCCTAATAGCTTCCACTACTGGGATATCCTCTTGGAGTATTTCGCCGAGAACGTCCCGTCACCTTCGGCCCATAGTTAGGAAGCCTAACTTTGAAGCCTACTATCTCAATGCGCCTCCGACGGACTTCCTCCGTTCCACTTCCCAGATGTTGCCAAAGGTCCCCTCTCATATATTCTGCGAACAGCATGTGGTTGGACGGATGGCGGCGACGTATATGGTGTTATGAAGTGGGCTTCATTGATGTGACATTTTAGTTATGGGACGCAACTCTCGAAATCTCGATAATGACGTGCGGGTCCCATAAGGGGGCTGGAGGGGAGTGTTGGCTCCGGTAAATCGAGGGTTTGTACGCAGTTACCCTACCATGGGGTCTGTGCATATGTCTCGGATTTCCATATGCCTAACATAGACCAAGGGGAAGCACGCTCAGATAGGAAGACCTAGATAAGTTGAAAACCTGTAAAGACGTTGACATGTTGGGCTTGAACTCGCGATTAGCACTAGGTGGCCTGGTATGAAAATGATTACTTCATTACCAAAGAGACTATTGGAATAATAGCCAACAAGACTAAAGTAATATAATAGTCTATGCGGAGAACTAAGTTAAAGGCTGCTATTAGGTATAACAAATATCGCAGTCATCTCAACAGAGGAATACAATTCCGTAACCGTGAAAGGGTGTGATAAGTTTCAAGGTCACATAGTGCTCACACTTATAAGATTCTAGATATTTGCGTATTAAAAGTAGAGTGGTACTAGGGAGGCATAATAATTAGAAGTAGTCTACGAATACTCAGACATGGGATATAAATATCGAAGTGCTTCCTGAGCTTTATAGACATCATCAAGCAATGGAGAAGAGATCCTATCAATATAAATTTGTTTACGCTATAATCTTTATTTTTACCTATTTTTATTGAGACGACCCTTCCTCGACAGATTCTCTGAACAAAGATTTTGGCCTATGTCCCTCAGTTATACTAGAATTTGGCGTCCGTCTAACACTACCCTTGTCGACTGTGTAATTGTTGAATACTTATACTTTGAGTACTATTCATATCTCTTTCTTATCAGAATAGATATTGATCTTGCTTTCTCAGCCTTTATGTATTTATAAATATAATATTTTATAAACTTTTTCTTAACTATTCTAATAGAAATCTGAGTCTGAAGAGAAAATTCTTAGCAAAGTTGCCACAATCATACTTTTCTGTTGTACTTAGGTAGTGGCTTAGTAGTAGCTTTTCTAAGAAGTAATTTCTGTATCCTTTCAGATCTGGTATTGGCTGAAATTGTACAAGTAGTCTGGTTGTTAGTTGGAAGTTAACTATAGTAGATGTTGAGAGACTTAGGCCAAGAAATATTTTAATTATAGAGTATGTCTATGGAGGCTTATTTAATAAAGAAGAATAGAGTAGAGATAAATAAAGAATTTCTTCTACGAAATACTTTTATATTGATATAATATTATCTCTATTACTGATGATATTTCTAAGGCTTATGAGGGAGTTTGCTATTTATGTCCTATGTCTGAGTATTAGTAGACTATATCCAACTACTATACAAATAAAGTACTTTTTTTCTTTTACTATATTGATGTCTAGAATATTATAAGTGCAATTACTATTTGATTCTAAAAACTGTCTCATTCTTTTGCAGTTACAGATTATTGTTTTCCTACTAGTAAGACTGTACCATTTGTCTTCCAACAAGGTACTCCTGTTAGTCAACTATATAGACTATATTTTATTCTTTAATCAAGATAACTATTCTTTTAGTAGTTTCTTTAGACATAAAATGATCAGGTTTCATACTGGTCTATCTATATATTAAGTAAGCTTGTACTTGACAAGTCACTGTCTTCTAGGTGTCAAATCTATCTAGGTCTGCCAATTGAGCATTCTTCTCATTGGTCTACTTGCTTCTATATAGAGGTCCTATTGCAAGATTCAACCAACTTGCAGTTGATTTCACAAGAGTATAAGCAGATCTAGTATGTTCAGCTTAAATTCAGAAACCCTAATTTTGAAGTCTACTAATTCAATGAACTTGTAACAGATTTCTTATATTCCACTTCTCAGATGTCACTGAAGGTTTCCTCTTATGGAACTTATAAACAACGTCTAGTTAGATAACTTGTGGTAATATATATATAGTATTATGAAGTAAGCTTTATTGATATGACATATTAGTTATGAGACACAATGTATTAAAATATCACTATGAATATGTGCATTGGGAAGATGCCAATTTGCAATATGATTGAGAGACATAGGCTAAAATCTTTGATTGAAGAATTTGTCAAGGAAGGCTCGTCTTAATAAATTGGTTAAGGTAAAAATTTAAAGTGTAAAACAATATTATATTGATAAGATCTCTTCTCCATTGCTTGATAATGTCTGTAAAGCTCAGGAGGAATTTCAATATTTATATTCCATATCTGAATATTCGCAGACTACTTTTAACTACTATATCTCTGAAGTATCACTCTGGTTTTAATGTGCAAATGTCCAGAACCATATGAGTGCAAGTACCATTTGACCTTGAAACTTCTCACATCTTTTCATGGTTACAGAATAGTATTCCTCCGCTGAGATGACTGTACCATTTGTCTCACCAAACAGATATCTTCAACTTATTTGACCATATAGACTATTATATTACTTCAGTCTCATTAACTATCATTCCAGTAGTCACTTCAGTTATGAAGTGATTAGTTTCATGCTAGGTTACCTAGTGCCAATCGCAAGTTCCAGCCTGATATGCTAATGTCTTATGAGTCTTTGACTTATCTAGGTCTTCCAATTTGAGTGTGCTTCCTCTTAGTCTGGCTCTACAAAAGGGGTCATATTGCGAGGGCCAACCAACCTACAGCTGATCTTGGAAGGGTATAAGTAGATTGGATATATCTGTCATGGTTCCGTGGCAGATAGTGGAAGGAGATGTTTGTGGCAGGTAGTGGAAGGAGATGTTTCGCACCATGACGAGGATATTCGTCATGGGGTTTCATTTGTTATTGGTTTACTTTCACGCACATGACCTATTAAGAGGTCATAGAGGCAGCGCACGAGGCCAAGAGGGCTGTGCAGTTTGGTTTACTTTCACGCACATGACCTATTAAGAGGTCATGGGGGCAGTGCACAAGGCCAAGGGGGCCGTGCAGTTTGGTTTACTTTCACACACATGACCTGTTTAGAGGTCATGTGGCTCACGCACATGACCAATGATGTGGTCATATGATGTTTTACATGAGTCACGGTTATGACTCATACTTGTTTGGATTTGTAAGCGGGTTGATGTGAAGAACTATAAAAGGAGGTCATTAGGACCTGGTAGTTAGTTCTTCATGCAACCATCCTATTATACTTTCCTACCTATATTTCTAAGAATAGAATCTATTCTACCACTTCGAGAATTCTATCACGATATGATTTGATTATTAGCGTTCAAGCAAGGAACGTAGACACGGGTCTAAGAATGATAATCGGAGTCCTGATAGAAACGATGATCGGTCTAAGACACATATAATACAAGAGAAGTATTACCTATTAACAAGAGTTAACAGAAGGTTGTTGCCTGTCGCAGATATATACAGGAGCCTAGGAACTAGGTAGGATACCTAACAATATCCTCAGTAGCTTCTGTAACTATGATATCCTCTTGGAGTCTTTTGCTGAAAATGTCCTATCACATTCGGCCTATAATTATGAAGCCTAACCTTGAATTCTACTATCTCGATGTGCTTGCAATTGACCTCTTCCATTCTACTTCTCAGATGTTGCCAATGGCCCCTTCTCACCTACTTTGTGAACAGCATGCAGTTGGACAAATGGCAGGGACATATATGCTCTTATGAAGTGGCCTTCATTGATGTGACACTTTAGTTACAAGACGCAACTACCAAAATCTCGCTAATGACATGTGGGCACCATAATGTGGCCAGAGGGGGGCGTTAGATTTTCAGAAAATGAGGGACTGTGTGCAGTTACCCTACCGTGAGGTCTGTGCACTTTGTTTCAGATTTCTATATACCTAACAGTATGGTCTGATAAGGGGGCCAAAAGATGGTATTGACTTTGGTAAATCAAGAGTTTGTGTACACTGACCATACTGAGAGTATATGTACTTTTCTGAGATCTATATACCTAATACTGACATAATTGGTAGAAAGATATCAGAATTGTAGAGAATATATTTACTTAGCATAATACTATAGTAAAACTTATACTAATCTTACTTATTCCTACTACTTTCCAGTTTGCAGACTCTGACTATTCCTTCTTTCTCACTCTTCCTTAGTGATAACTGTTTTTAGTTACAATATGAGGTAATACTATAGTTGAGATTGGAATTGCTGTAGTATTATCTACTCCATTGTTGATAGTTATATTTGTTTAAAAACTATACAGAACTCTTAGGGAAAAAACTCAACTTGTAACTGGTCCTCTATCTCTTTCTATATGTGTTAACATTCACTTTTTTTCTTCAACAAACTAACTATTAAGTACATGTTCACAAGTTTATTTCTAGTACTATATGTAGGTCTTAAGAGTTGAATATTACCACCCATAGATGATAATATCTAGATGGTTCAAAAGGACTCTTTAGTAAATTTTTCCACTCTTCTTTTGTTTTTTTTACACCAACAAAGCTCGGGTTTTGTAAAACTGAAAATGCGTGTTTTTGGTATAAACTGGAGGATTGCCTACGAATTTTATCGACAGAAACGTGAACTGATAGAAAAAAAAGGCGGGATTCGTTACTGGGTTCTGCTCAGCAATGCTTAGTAGTCTACTCCGGCATAGCGGGCACCGGCCTTACTAGGTTAGTTCAGTGCTGCTGTCATTAACTCCACCCGTAAACGTCTCAGCCACAACAGTACTAGTACTCTACTGGTTTGTGCAAGTACAAGGCTAGAGTAAAAAAAGAAAAAAAATTAAAAAAAAGATAAGCAGCTTGGAGGGTTTCCGCTGAAAACAGCCATATCCATAAACTTCCAATCAATGATTCAGTCAAGCAATACAAACCAAATCTTAATCTCTATATAAACCAGTTTTTTTTTGAAATTTTTTACCTTCCACCTTTTAGAAGCTCTATATTAAGCTTTCTACGTCGTGTTATTTTTAGGAGATTGTAGTTTGTATCATACTCTAAATTGCTATCAGAACAATTTCCGATAGAATGACAAGGCTTGTACAGTACTGTACCTGTTTCCAACTTGAACGTTTACAATATTCTATACTAATGTAGCCAGCAAATGATTCTTTAATAATATGTTAGCACTTGTGGAAATATCTGAAAGAATTTTGGTTTATTCTATCAATTTTTTAAAGTTGTTTATTTTTTTCTTTTACAGCTTCAGAATGTATTGAATGAAAATTGTGAAGTAGCATATGTTGGATTGTTATGATACATGCTATTCTGCTTACTCTTTTTGATGCCGCCCTCGTACTGCACTGTGAGAGGTACAGTACACCTGGTATTTCTGTCATAGTAGGGATTTTGCGCTTCTACCTCCTTCATATATAGCCTAAAAGGTCCGTCCCAACATTCATTACATACCTTATCAACTGAAGTCTTAGTTGCTCAGCTGCTGGATTGAAATTCTGCTTGCGGGATTTGCATCTGCAGTGGCAAAAGCATGCGATTACCAATATATTTCCTTAAGCCTTTATAAAGTTCACCAAAATACACGTGCGAATACCTGCTCTGCATCAAATATTGTCATCTGTACAGCTCCCGCAGACTCGGACATCATGCAATTTCTTACGAAGTTCACAATCTACTTAGGAAAAAGTAAAAGATGGACAAGTAAGTTATGATTCTCCGGCCTAATACCGCACTCGCACTCAACTTGTACCTAAAGCCCAAACAACCTAATACACAAATCAAAGCACAAACCCTTCACCCCCCATAAACTATTTCCGCAAGAACCGGATGAAAAGTGAAGGAACTAAAACACAAAGAGTATCCCCTTCCCCATGCCACAGACGAACGGCGAAACACAAAAAAACAAGTACCACTACTAGATCTCATCCCAAATGTTTTCCGTGCGCTGCGAGAAAAGGTAGTCATGATCCACTTAGAAAATCACTTTTGCGGGTTCTCTTCACCGGTATTGACCGGGACGGGAAGAACGTCGGTCCCGGGTTCGACAGGAGTGGGGAGATTGCCAACAGGTGGCTCGGCGGCGGAAGAGGTAAGGGCGGTTCCAACGGTGCGGGCGGCTGGTTCGGTAGTCTCGGCGGTTCCAACAGCGCGGGCGGCTGGTTTAATAATCTCGGCGGTTCCAACGGGTTTACCAACCTTTGCAGTCTCCGGTTCTCCTTTCTCCTTAGATTCCTCAGCCACCTTAGGTTCCTCCGTTTCCTCCTTTACCTGCGGCGGCTCTCTCTTCGGCATTCCGGTAGTAGCAACGGAATCGACTTCGCCAGATTCCGCTGCGCCGAGCTCTGATTTAATAAGTTGACCGTTCGCGCCAATTGACATCCCTTTGATAGACAGATTGACACCCTTCCCACCATATTCCTCAGGAACGGTTTCCGAGTTCAACTCGCTGGCAAGGGAAGATCCATGTCTCAGCATATAAATCTTCTTGAAGGTGCTCCTATTGATAATCATCTTCATAAAACTATACATCCAACCCATAAGAAGCGGCACGTTGACAAAGAACTTCTTGTCCAAGCACTCTGGATAATAATTCTGGAAAAGGCTAACAGCCTTTTCAGACGCTGCCTTGATGACAGGATGATTACGCAGAATAGAGACCTGTAAGTAGTCGTGGATTTGGAACGCCTTGTAAGGATCGGGACCGTTCTCAGGAATAGGAGTTTTGACCGAGCCAAGCTCAAGAAGATCGATAGTACGCTCCATGAGAGTTACACGCCAACGAATGAATCTACTAACAGTCAGCAGCTGCCCACTTATTAGATATAACAAAGAGGGGGAAAAGCATACTCATCAACATCTCCAAATGTTTCATTGTAGTTTTTCACGGCGCCATAAATATTCCAGGTAACAACTACTTCCTGATCGGGTTTGCCGGTACGCTCCTTCGTAATCCAGCCCAAGCCCGCGAACTTCTGCTCATCCCAGGTGCCAATTACCTTTCCATCAGCATCGAAATAACCTCTGCGCCACTTGATCGTCTCAACGAATTGCTTCTCGGCAGCATCTACATCGTTCTTATTCCCGCGGAGAAACTTTTGAAGAATGAGCTTTGTGGCAAAATCGTCCTTGTCGGTTGAGAGCGTTACGCCCCACATTTTGGTGGGTGCAGTGGATTCCTCGAGAACTGGGATGATGCGAGTTTGCAGTTCGGCCAGGGCCGTTGGAGTGGTAGTCTCGTTTGACATTTTTTGTTATAGCTGGTTTAATTAATTAGCTTATCTAAGGTAAAATTGCTAGAAAGATAATAATAGGCAGAAACGTACCCTTATCCGTAGATATTCGATCGTAGTTGGAGTGGAGGGAAAGAAAGCGTGGTAGGTGGAAGAGGGAAGGAAGAGAAGGAAATGAGAGTGGATTGAAGAATTGAAGGAAGGGGTAGAAGGAGAGGATGACGAGGAAGCTTTTCTCTTTCTATGCAGACCTAGTGGTTGAGCGGTATTAGGTTTTTATGTAGCATACGGATGGCACTAACGCCAGCTTTTAAGCGAAAGTCCAGGGGTTGATCCTAAGTTAGGTCCACCGGTACTGTACCCATTAGAGGCAAGATGTGCCTGTTCCAGCGGGGGTGGGTGTATGTTTTTTTTTATGGGGGCTCGGGCACGCATGTTATTTGCAATCCCTGTTCTGGTCCATCTCTGGCCTGGAACCAGCATACTCGAGTAAGTAACCTGACAAATCCCTGTAACAGGTGGACCGTACCGCGGTAGGGCCATGAGCAGCGAAGCAATCCTTACAGCCAATCTATCTCGTTCGTGCATTGTACGATACTAGTACAATACAGTACATATGTATATGGCGAGTATGTATACTTGAACAATAGATTGACCGTCACAGCTACCTTAAACTGAGTCAGGTTCAAAACATTATGCCAATACCACCGCTACATCACAATTCCCTACAAAAAAGCCATACTTGATAACCAGGTGAACTCAAAGTACTAGGAATCGAATCCACAAAAGTCGAGCAGGAACGGTCCGAAGCGCAAACTTTCGAAACCGACAAGATCGGGGATTTGATCGTATACTCATATGTTTTGTGTTATGCCGGTATTGTTTTTGAGTATGGAGGGTAATGTCAAGAGTTCGGCACTTGTTCTCCTATAACTGCCGTACTCATTTGATTAATTCCATTACGGGGAAAGATACAGATTCCCAAAATAAATCACGACGAGAAATTGTTAAATGTCAAAATCATATATACTGTATGTTGTAGACGAAGAACGGCCCGCAATCACCCGAGTAATGAAAGAGACGAACTGTACTGTACTACATACCATGATATATCTATACGCTGTAATAACAAATTACAATGGGAAAATGCAACAATAGTCGCATGAAATACGTAGAAAAAGAAGACAATTACAAGGATAAAACTTATACAATCCCCACTGTTGCGGACACACACACGCCTCCAGCAAAAAAGCATAAACCGAATCTCTACAGACAAAACTCCTGGCGAGAAAGGAAGAAAAAGCAATAGTACCAGCTCAATTGAACCCTAGTCTAGCAACTCTCTCCGCAACACCTTCCTCGACGTTCCCTCTGAGCATTCGCACTGCGCCACTGCTGGCCAACCCAACTCCTCCACTAACTCCCGAAATTCCTAAACCCCCAAGCTCCTCGCTAGTGGAGGCAAGGACGGCGACCTTGGCAACTTCTGCTGGACATGGCGTTTTGTGAGCCCGCGAATCGCTCTGAGTAGTTGCAGCAGGAGTGCCTAAGAACGCAGAGATACCCTCATTCTGAGTAGGCTCATCTTCGTCGTCTGAAACCAAGAATGCACGGTCAGACCATTGCGCCGAAGATTCTGTTGAACTGCGGTTATGCCTCTTGATTGGGCTTGCAGAATCAACTTCTATGTCTTCGTCTCCGGCAACATCCGCCTGATCCCGATGGCTTTCGAGGACATTATCTGTAGCTGCAGTGTAGGATGCACCGAAGTGGGTTTCGGCAAGGTGTTGGACGACCGGCCATCCGTAGGCGTTCGCGAACATCCTTCGTACAATGAGGTTATTGTGGGCATCTGGCTCAAGTCTTACAAGTACCTTCCGCCAACTTACTCCTGCATGGTACGCTCTAGCAATTTTCTCTTCTACTTTCAAAGGGTTGGATTGACTCGGTTGTGGGATGTCGGCTGCAGAGTATATTCTGTCATGGAAGATTGTTTGAGGCCGAGAGTGCGGATCCAGTATAAAAGTAGGGCTCGGCAGAGGTGGGTTCAACACGTCTCCGGCAGCTTCGAGAATCGAGGTCCTCGGGGGTGCAAGGAGATTAGGTGGTATGGGCAAATCTGGAGAAGGCGGAGATAGCGGTTCTGGTATAGTGGAGCCTGGTTTAAGGTTAGGTTCCATATCAATGGTTTGACTCCGACGATAAATCTTCGGGGCGCCCTTTTCTTTGCCCTTACGTTTGGCTACCTGAGGCCGGAAGAGAGCGAGAATGGAAGTGAATGGATTCGGTACAGAGCTGGCAGTAGCAGAACTCTTGCTAGAGTCGTGACTACCCACTGAGATTCCGCTCTCCGTCTCTCTCCTCGTAGGCTCTCCAGTCTTAGGCGCCTCAGTGACACGATTTTCTCCAACCTTTTCTTCTAATTTGCGGGTACTATTGCTGAACCAGGGTATTGTGGGACTGCTCCCTGCCGAAGACCCAGCACCATAGATACTTGTTCTGGAGCTGACTCCCCGCCCTGTCCCATTTGTCAACTGCCCCCACCCCCATCCAACAAGTCCACCTACTGCTCCATTCTCTCGCCGGGCCTTTTCGACTTTGCCAAGTCCTTTCCAATCCAGGAATAACAGACAGCTAGTTCTTAGTGGGACAATCCCGTCATTAACCACATTCGCATAGACTGTTCGATTCCTGAACATACTCAAGACATCATGGGCTGGTCCTGTTGGAAGTATACGCAGTAATGGTTTGCTGGTATCTGCTTCATTAGGGTTGGATTGTTTGGCAAATGTGGGGAGTGGAAAGGGTGCACGCCATGTAAGCCCCAGATCTTGTCCTGTGCGTCCTACTAGACCAAAATCTAGGGCGAACTTGACATATATGGGATTCTCATTGGAAAGACCCAGGAACGGGGTTGCGAGGGCGACAAAATTGAAAGGTTTATGCAGGGTGAAGAAGTCGGGCGCATGAGCATGAATGTATGCTATTGCATATGTCTGAATAAGACCTCCGAGCGAATGCCCGACAAAAGAGATGCTGGTTATCTCATATGGTGGTATGTCTTCTAAAGTCGGAAAGGGTGGAGCAGATAGATGCGGGTGATGATTTGCCTTTCGAGATTTTTGTAACTTATGAGTAGCGGGCGATGGGGGGGGGCTGTTTGGGTTTACTAGGTTGAGCACATATTTCGCTAGTCTCCGGCCCAGAAACTTTATTCCCCTTTCTGTCCGACAGACGTTTTCGTGGAATCCTCGCACGATAACCATCTCCCTATCATCCTCATTGAACTCTGTACCTTCCGCCGCCGCCGTCTCCTTTGCCGCGATTTCCCCCTTTCGGTACTCTTCGTCAATTGCCTCTTTCATAAATAACATATCCGCTCCCGTATTGCTGTGAAGCCCATGGGTAACGATAACTAGATGAACCTTCTTGGTCTTTCGCTTCCGCTTGTTCTCCTTACTACGCTCCCGTTCTTCATCCTGCTCATCTGGGTCCAGCTCACTTGGAATCTCGTACTCATCGCCCCAGCTTGGGAAAGCAGGAATATTCCACAGATCTCTTGTACCTTGTAATCTCACTTGCAAAGCTTTATGCAATACTCCGCTTTCACCGCTCTCCGCAGATACAGGCCTCGGCGAAGCGCTCCCGGATCCAAAGCCATAGCCAGTGTTCAAGCATTTCTCATCTTCGCCAAGAAGGACCTCAAAGCTTACACTCGCGTTGATGGAGAAAATGGCCTGAGAAACCACCTCTACTATCCACGTCACGCTCCTCCGTCTCTTGGAATCGTAAACTACCTGTTGCCGTTCCCCACTCAGGCCGGCAACGGGCGTATCGTTATTCCGTAATGCATCTTCTATTAACTCTGCCGGTAGCGGAAGTGTAGCGTAAAAACTGGCTCCGGCTTTCAAGTTCGGATCAAACCTACAGCAATTCATTAGCCCACGTGCTTCCCCTTCCCTTCCGGTGCAGGTCAAAACAAACTCTGGAATTCCCCCTTCACCAACACCTCCCTCCGAGGACATGTCTGCATCAACCCGCAACTCCTCATCGCGACCCTGTGCTCCGGGAGTCCTTGACGGCCATGGTTGGAACTCCTTTCGCCGGACGGATACGTAGAGAGTATAAGGCCCATGTAAATAGGCGGCACGGAATGGTAAGGGAGCGGTGTTCTTGATGCGTAGATAAAGGGCAGTAGGGGGTGGTCCCGTTCGATCAATAGGTGGAGCATATGTTAAGGTGTAGCGATGAATGTCGCCAACTTTGCTTATGTTGGAGGTGTGCAAGAGGAGCATGACGACTGCGTGCGGTTTCCGCTCATGTGTGTGGGATAAGGGATAGTCTACTGCCGGAGGCAATAAATAGGCAAGTACCGTGGCTCAGATTAGGGGTGGTGGAAGGGAGTGGGACTGGTCAAGATGATGAGCCGCAGACTAGCCTAAAGCTTGATTTTTCTATGGTGGGGAAAGGTCTCTCTCCTACGGAGAGAGAGAGAGGGGAGGAAGTTGAATAATAATTATAGAGGTTCTGAGAAGGGATTTTCTCACAAAGATGTTACTCGAGTAGATTATTCTAATCTACTGCGGAGGCTCCAAGTTCCGGAAATCTAGTCGACTAATCCGGTTAGGCGATCCCGAATAACTCGGTTCGTATTTTCTCCACGCTTTATTCTTTACTCCAACGTGCGAGCCGTGGAAAACGCCTAAATGACCGGACACAGCGCAAGCAACAGTACGGTATTGTACACATTCATCTGATAAAACTAAATCCCAACAATGGCTGCAACAACCCTAATATTAGTTGATCAGTAGCGGATGTTCGCAAAGAAGAATTTGAAATTTACCAAATTCTCCACCGCCGGAGCAATAGGCTATAGGTCGGAGCCCTTTGCACCATCAAACGGAGACCGTAGACAGAGATAGCGGGGGTTGTTAGCAACGCCGAGAAATATCATACGTGCCATCTTTTTCTTTTTTTTGGTGAGGTATGATAGGTATCATACCCCTACTCTAGCATACCATACTGTTAATACTGTTGATCACGAGATCAAACCCTAAATTGCATTCTTGCAGCAGGCAAATCACCTTACCGGTACTGGCATGCTTTGCCTGGCTGTCATGCAGCCCAACAATCGCCTCCTCCATGCCTGTCAGGGGAGTTCCATACCGCCCATAACTGCAGCCTGTCGAATTTGGCGAATCCCGAATTGCAACACCACAAGACTAATTTCCGCTTGGGAATTTGCACGTGAAAATGCCAGCGCGAACATTTTGGTACGATCTGCGATGAATTATAACTCGTCTACCGCACTCCCATTACCGGTACTCGAGTATAAAACATTCCCGACTTCTACTTCTATTCGAGCAACAACGATTTCCCGCCGACTATCTCCTGTCATATGAGATCCAACAGGTTATAACACGGGATGCCGCCAATCTGGAGAACCTATCAAAACGGTACGGGTAGCGATAGACCGTAAATTGATATTGTTGCACCCTGATCGTCGGAATGGAGGTTTTCCAGTACCGTAAATTCTTTTGCGATTGGCCATCTCAGGACTTTGAGATGTATGACGAAAACTGCTAGCACAGTCTTGGCTTGTCCTATTGACTGAGTGATCAGCAGTGACGAATAAGCCATGTATTTGCTTTTTTGATTTGCATTAGACTTCAGACTAGTTTGTAGAGTAGGATAAATTTATAAACAAAATAAATTAAACAAATTCTATTGTATTATAATCATCATTATCCACAGGAATGTCAGCTGTTACATCTACTACTTGGTAGTCATTGTGCCAATCCCCAATTTCCAAGCCCTTAAATTCCTTGATGTCCAACTCAGAGTCACAGCTCCCATCAGCCGGAAGAGAGAGTCCCACCTTCTGGAATACATGACATATCAAATCACCTTTCTCAAGGTGAAACCTGTAGTAAGTATCTCTGACGCAGGTGGTGATGAGTATTCGGTGATCGCTAACACTCCATTGGTGAAAGTCATTGGCACTTTCAGCTTCAAAAATGGCCATAGCAGTATGCTCTCTCATGATTTCTTTGAAAGGTTTGTTAACAGAGACATCTGGGGGCTAAACGAGGCTAGTACAGCCACTGGGTATTAGAGAGAGGGTGATGTTGTGTAGGCGCAACTTCTCAAGTACTGTTAGTATCTTATGAGACCCCATCAAGTCTAATGCGAAAAGGTCTAGCCATCCACCCAAGACTAGTATCAGGTGGGTATCAATATAAAGCAGAAAAAGCTGATTGTTTATATAGTCTTTATCATTGAACTCCACTACTACACCACGGTGATACTGCTCCAGCTCTTATTCCAGTCTCTTCTCCTTTCTACGAAATATAATAATTGGTGGTACTCAGGGTACCCCATCTGCAAATATATAAAGAACTAGCGATGCCTGTCTCTTGTCCCATCCTCCGTCTCCTCTACACACACGGCGATTGAAATCAACCCTCAACGCTAGGTTTTCACGAACCATCCGCCCCCCCTCTCCTCCCACGATGGCTTCGGCCTAGGAGTGACGGCCACCTCCCTCCTCTCCTCACTGCCTTCTTCTGCTCTTGCACGCGTCGAGGCTTTCCTCCCTCTGGGTTCCGGTACTGCCTTTCTGCTGCCTGTTCACGCCCCCTTCCTCGCTTAGCGAGGCCCCTCCACACGGTCGGCGACCGCTCGCTTCCCATGCTTCAGACGGCTGGGAACACGGTTTGCGGTACGCGAGGACTTTTCATCAGGCCCACGGGTCGATCTCGCTCCTCCCCACGGTTGGCTTAAGCGGTGGTATCCCATCCACTAAGTGACGCTATCTCTCTGAGAACAAGGGACTACATGAGAGACGTGGTAAAACGCTTGCCTTCTGCCTCTGGGGACCGCCTAGTCAGACACGAACACGATTACCGAGAGTTGACACGGTCGCGTTCGGTTTCCTTCCTGTTCCGTCGGTTGGATCGGCTTGCATCCTACTGCTTCACCCTCCCTCGGCTAGCACCCTACTGCTCCACCCTCTCCCGCCGCTGCCCACAGGCGGCCCTCTTTCTCGGTTACGTTGCGTTCCGGGATAACTTCTATGGTTTTCTGCTGCCAGCGCGTATCTCTGGCTTGGTTGTTGTGGGTTTCATTTTTGGTGCGATTTTTCTTTTGTTTTTTCCGAGATGTTCCGGGCGGTTGGTTACCTTCCTATGTTTTCCTGCTTTCTTCTTAGTTAGGCTTCTCCTATTCTCTGAG
>JACCEG010000345.1:159942-170607 GCA_014065205.1 Tuber brumale | reverse complement strand
TTTTTTTTTATCTTCATGTATTCGTTGTTTTTTAGGGTACAAGAACTTGCATGCAGTGCTAGCTATGGCATAAACTATCCCCATTCCTCCCTCCGACTGGCCGGACCGTATCCCCAGGACCCTCTGGTATGGGCCTAACCGCACATCTCGCACTAAAGAAAAACCCATCCGTACCTCACAAGTGAACTCAGAGAATAGGAGAAGCCTAACTAAGAAGAAAGCAGGAAAACATAGGAAAGTAACCGCCTAGAACATCTCGGAAAAAAAACAAAAGAAAAACAAGCACCATAGATCCCACAACAACCAGAGCCAGATATACGCGCTGGTAGCAGAAAACCGTAGAAGTTATCCCGGAACGTGATGCAACTGAGAAAATGGACCGCCTGTGGGAGGGGAGGCAGGTGAGGGTGGTGCAGTAGGGTGCAAGCCGAGGGAGGGTGTAGCAGTAGGGTGCAAGTCGATCCAACCGACAGAACAGGACGGAAACCGAATACGACTGTGTCAACTCTCGGTAATCGTGTTCGTGTCCTTCTAGGTGGTCCCCAGTGGTAGAAGGCAAACGTCTTACCGCGTCTCTCATGTAGTCCCTTGTTCTCAGAGAGATAGCGTTACTTAGTGGATGGGATACCACCGCTTAAACCGACCGTGGGGAGGAGTGAGATCGACCCATGGGCCTGCTGGAGAGTTCTCACGTACTGCAAACCGTATTCCCGGCCGTCTGGGGCATGGGAAGCGAAAGGTCACCGACCATATGGAGGGACCTCACTAAGCGAGGAAGGGGGCGAGAACGGGCAGTGCGAGAGGCATACTGGCACACAGAGGAAGGAGAGCCCTGACGTCTTGAGAGAGTAGAAGAGGGCAGTGAGGGGAGGAGGAAAATGGCCGTCACTCCTAGGCTGAAGCCATCGTGGGAGGAGAGGAGGGGTGGATGGTTCGTAAACTCCAAGTGTCGAGGGTTGATTTCAAGCGCAAGGAAAATAGAGGAGACGGAGGATGGCCTATCTACTCGACCTTTTTTTTCTTTTTTTGCTTTTTTTTTTCTTTTTTCTTTTTTTTTTATCTTCATGTATTCATTAATTTATGGTACAAGAACTTGCATGCAGCGCTAGCTATGGCATAAACAAAACCTTAATCTCAAGAACCCGCAAGTAACAAAAGAAATCTCACACCGAACTATAAAAACCTTCCAAGCGTGTCCAATAGCCGACACCAAGTGCCTAAGGAAATAAAACAATAAAACACATAATCATAGCGAAAAATAATCTCTTGGCAAAGCAAGAAAGCAAAACGAGCAGAGGCCGGTCCCTACTTAGGGAGCGAAACCGTGGATCGGTAAAGCAGACTCGTCCGAGTCCGGGGGGCGTTGAGGGTCCCATGCAGCCAGGGGCATGCCTGGTGGGAAGCCTGTCGCCGTGACGTTTATGTACCTGGCGAGGGAGTTGAGAGCGGAGGGGTTTGACCAGAGGGGGCTGTCCCTGCCTAACGAAGTGAGCCCCTGGAGGTGGCGCTCACGAGGTTCCCTGCGGGACTCGCAGGACAGGATGGCATGGGCGAAGTCCTCTTCGCCCTCCTCGCATAACGGGCAGAGGGGAGAGGGGTCTTCAGTGAACCATGATGGGTGGGCAGCGAGGTAGCTTTTGCCTGCGCGCATCTGGTGGATCCTTCCTGCCATGAACCTACCCAGTCCCATGAAAGGGTGGGGTATTAGGGACACTGGATAAGGGTAGGTAGGGGGCGGTGGGAACTGGTCGTTCCAGTCATTGACTAGGGCCGATCTGATTTTGAGCTTGATCGACCTGTAGGAGGGGGTGCCTGCTCCGACTGGAAGACAGGCGGGCGGGAGGAGGTCGGGGGAGGCCACCGGCAGCGGGCCAGAGACGGGGATGAAGCGCAGGGTTCGATGGGCAATGGCATCAATTGGAATGTGTTTCCTTATGGGTGGGGAGGGGACAGCGGTTTTCCACGCGAGGGGAGCATAGACCGACGTCAGGCCTCTCATATGGTGTCGGTGATCGTCAAGGGCCCAGAAGGGGGACGACGCTGGAAATGTGGGGTGGAGCCTGGCGGTCGCTGGGTTGGCCTCTGGCGGGAGGCAGACCAGTCTCATGGCTGCAAGCCTTTGGCGGTGGCGTATCAGAAGGGGCATGGGTGGCAGGGCCGACTCGCAAGCAAGGGTGCCTATGGGCGTCGAGGAGAAGCAGTTGGTAACCCACCTCTGGACAGCCCTCCAAAAAACTGACATGTGGTTGAGGAGGGTAAGACTCGGGGAGCAGAGGTCTGCGCTATAGAAGAGGATCGGGGAGATCAAGGATGTCGCCAGGCAGTGGCAGAGGTAGGGAGGAAGGCCCTTTCCGGGTCTAGAGAGTCTTTTGATAGTGGCGAAGGCGCCTTGGGCCAGTCCGAGCCTTCTGACGAAGTGGGACGTGGTACCTCTTGTGCCTGAAGTGGAGGAGGGCTCGAACCAGTAACCGAGCCACCGTATTAGTTTAGAGGGGCGGAAGACAAGGTCGTCCAGCAGGACCGGGATATGGGGTGGGGGGACTTTCTGAGAGGGGGTCTCCCAGTGCATGAGCTCCATTTTCGGGATCGAGAAGGACACTCCCAGCCTGCCAGCTTTCCATTGCAGGATCTTGGTGATGCCCTGCAGTCTTTGGATGTTCCTCCGGTAAGAGCCCGAGGCAACCGTGACTGCGAAGTCGTCCACATATGATAGGATGAGGCCTCTGGGCACCGAGAAGTGGAGGGAGGAGACGTAAATAACAAAAAGAAGGGGGGAGATCGGGGAGCCTTGAGGGGTACCGACCGAGACGGGTGAAAAGACTTGTGGCGCGCCCTGGAAAACCAGGCGGCAGGTGCGGCCATGGATGAAAGACCTTATCCATGAGACCATGTGGGGATTGACTGCTTTGGTGGCTAGTCTGTCGCAAAGTATCGGGGCCGAGACATTGTCGAAGCCTCCTTTGATGTCAAGGAAAAGGGTCGTGACCTTGAGCTTGGGGCGCATGAACAGCTGGACCTCGTGGGAGAGGGTAGCTGCCGCGTCAAAGGTACTCAGACCAGGTAGGGAGCCAGTCTGGTTGGGGGAGAGGAGGCCCAGGAAACGAGCCAGGGACGAAAGCCGGTTTGCCATCACCCTTTCCAGGATCTTGGAAACAGTCTCCAGGAGGACGATGATGCGGAATGATGTGGGAGTGTCGTAGGAGGGTTTGCCAGGTTTGGCCAGCACTATGCCGTTGGCCTTTTTTAGGGAGGGAGGGTGGTGCCCGTATCTAACCAGGGGACTTAAAAGGGATGTGAGAATGCTCGGGTTGATTTGGTGGACCTTCTTCCAGACTGAGTAGGGTATCTGGTCTGGCCTGGGGGCAGAGGATGAAGAGGACTTCCGAAGGGCCACGGATATTTCCTCCGCCGACAGCACTGGGACGTCTTTAAACTCAGGTAGGATGGGAGGGGGGGGAGAGGACCCCTTCTCAGGGAAGAAGTGTTCAAGGAGGGCTTTGTTGATCTCGTTGGGGCTTGACGACCCCGGGATTTGAGGGAACCTGTCGGGTGGTTTGCCGAACGCGAACTTCTTCGCCGTCCAGAGGGACTGGGGGTTCGCTGTTTGCAGGAAGTTCCTCCAGTATTCATTCTTGGCCTTCTTGATAGCCTTGAAGTACAGGAGGCGCGCCTTCCTGCATAGCTCTTTGGACGAGGGAAGGGGGTCTTTGCGGGCCGCTCGGACGGTTGAGTGGAAGGCTGATCTTTGTGCTGTTAGGTTGGGGGTCCACCAGGGTTTTGACCTACAGGAGGGTCTTTTGTCGGGGGTGTGACCTCTGAGTTGGGTTCTTAGCCTATCCAGGGCCGTGTCAAACCAAATTGACAGCGTTCGTGGCGTAGGCAGGGGGGGAGGGGGGCGGAAATTCAACTTCCTTAGACCTTCCTCGAGGGCCGGCCAGTCGGTTTTTGTCCATGACGGGGACGGGGGTGGCGGGCGGGCCAGAGGCTCAGATAGTGTGATCAGTATTGGGACGTGGTCGGACCCCGTTGGAGGGAGGGGTTTGTCCCAGGATCTGAAGTTAGGCGAGAGGGGTGCATTGGCAAACGCTAGGTCTATTACCGAGGGGCGGAGGTTTGAATCAAAGGGGAAATAGGTGAGGGTACCGGGTGTGTTCAGGAGGCAGAAGCCTTCGCCGGCAGCCTTTTCAAAGAACGGAGATGATGTCCCCAGGTCTTGGATAGAGAACAAACGACCTGGGTCAGCAGAGGGGTGGTGAATGTTGAAGTCTCCTACGACCAGCGCGGGGGAGGGCGTGGGGGGAAACGCAGCATCAGGCGAGATGGTCCTCTTGAAAGGGGAGCCGTCCCAAGTGCTGTAGAGGTTTATCACGCGAAACTTGGTTGTAAAGGAATCAAAAAATCCAACAGAAGAAAAGAAATCCATCGCCATCCAGTCTCTTGCTTCCAAAAAAACAGGAAGAACTGAGAACTGTTGTGTGGAGGGGAGGTTGAGGTAGCACGCCACTTTTGGCTTGCCACCGTTAGGGCAAGGGGGGACAAAAGGCTTAAAGTTCGCAAACGCAGGGGGCTTGCCTCTGTATATAGGGGGGTCCTGAAGGGCAACAAGGATGGGGGGGTGGTCCAACAAAGAAAAGGAATTAAACAAGGAGAGAAACACATCCCAGCTTCCCAAGCAGTTGTGTTGTAGAATGGATATGGTATTATTGGAGCCCGTCGCCAGCACGGAACTCACAGGAGAGGTGTGACCAGCCATTACACGCCTTCCGGCGTCTCAGGCAGTGGGATAGGAGTGGGAGTTGCCTGCCATGCGGGATTCGGCGGGGCACCCCCTTGGGGTTTTGGCACTTTTGCGGGGGGACGTGCCGGGGGGGCATCACCACGCCTAGGGCGGGGTGTCTCAAAATCGATGGGGGGTAGGAGGGGTCGTGTACCAGTTGGAGGACCCTCGCCGAAGTCNGGTGGATCCTTCCCGCCATGAACCTACCCAGCCCCATGAAGGGGTGGGGTACCAGGGACACGGGGTAAGGGTAGGTGGGGGGCGGTGGGAACTGGTCGTTCCAGTCTTTGACTAGGGCCGATCTGATTTTAAGCTTGACCGACTTGTAGGAGGGGGTGCCTGCTCCGACTGGAAGACAGGCGGGCGGGAGGAGGTCGGGGGAGGCCACCGGCAACGGGCCAGAGATGGGGATGAAGGGGAGGGTTCGATGGGCAATTGCATCAATTGGAAGGTGTTTCCTTATGGGTGGGGAGGGGACAGCGGTTCTCCACAAGAGGGGAGCATAGACCGACGTCAGGCCTCTTGTATGGTATCGGTGATCGTCAAGGGCCCTGAAGGGGGACGAAGCTGGGAACGTGGGGTGGAGCCTGGCAGTCGCTGGGTTGGCCTCCGTCGGGAGGCAGACCAGTCTTATGGCTGCAAGTCTTTGGCGGTGGCATATCAGAAGGGGCATGGGTGGCAGGGCCGACTCGCAAGCAAGGATGCCTATGGGCGTCGAGGAGAAGCAGTTGGTAACCCACCTCTGGACAGCCCTCCAAAAAACTGACATGCGGTCGAGGAGGGTAAGACTCGGGGAGAAGAGGTCCGTGCCGTAGAGGAGGATCGGGGAGATCAAGGATGTCGCCAGACGGTGGCAGAGGTAGGGAGGAAGGCCCTTTCCGGGTCTAGAGAGTCTTTTGATAGTGGCGAAGGCGCCATGGGCCAGTCCGAGCCTTCTGACGAAGTAGGACGTGGTACCTCTTGTGCCTGAAGTGGAGGAGGGCTCGAACCAGTAACCGAGCCACCGTACTAGTTTAGAGGGGCGGAAGACAAGGTTGTCCAGCAGGACCGGGATATGGGGTGGGGGGACTTTCTGAGAGGGGGTCTCCCAGTGCATGAGCTCTGTTTTCGGGATCGAGAAGGACACTCCCAGCCTGCTAGCTTTCCGTTGCAGGATCTTGGTGATGCCCTACAGCCTCTGGATGTTCCTCCGGTAAGAGCTAGAGGCAACCGTAACTGCGAAGTCGTCCACATATGATAGGATGAGGCCTCTGGGGACCGAGAAGTGGAGGGAGGAGATGTAAATAACAAAAAGAAGGGGGGAGATCGGGGAGCCTTGAGGGGTACCGACCGAGACGGGTGAAAATACTTGTAGCGCGCCCTGGAAAACCCGGCGGCAGGTGCGGCCATGGAGGAAAGACCTTATCCATGAGACCATGTAGGGATTGACTGCCCTGGTGGCTTGTCTGTCGCAAAGTATCGGGGCCGAGACATTGTCGAAGCCTCCCTTAATATCTAGGAAGAGGGTCGAGACCTTGAGCTTGGGGCGCATGAACAGCTGGACCTTGTGGGAGAGGGTAGCTGCCGCATCAAAGGTACTCAGACCAGGTAGGGAGCCAGTCTGGTTGGGGGAGAGGAGGCCCAGGAAACGAGCCAGGGCCGAAAGCCGGTTTGCCATCACCCTTTCCAGGATCTTGGAAACAGTCTCCAGGAGGACGATGATGCGGAACGATGTAGGGGTGTCGTAAGAGGGTTTGCCAGGCTTATCCAGCACTATGCCGCTGGCTTTTTTAAGGGAGGGAGGGTGGTGCCCGTATCTGACCAGGGGACTTAAGAGGGATGTGAGAATGCTCGGGTTGATTCGGTGGACCTTCTTCCAGACTGAGTAGGGTATCTGGTCTGCCCCGGGGGCAGAGGATGAAGAGGACTTCCGAAGGGCCGCGGATATTTCCTCCGCCGACAGCTCTGGGACATCTTTAAACTCACGTAGAATGGGAGGGGAGGGAGAGGACCCCTTCTCAGGGAAGAAGTGTTCAAGGAGGGCTTTGTTGATCTCGTTGGGGCTTGACGCCCCCGGGATTTGAGGGAACCTGTTGGGTGGTTTGCCGAACGCGAACTTCTTCGCCATCCAGAGGGACTGGGGGTTCGCTGTTTGCAGGAAGTTCTTCCAGTATTCATTCTTGGCCTTCTTGATAGCCTTGAAGTACAGGAGGCGCGCCTCCTTACATAGCTCTTTGGACGAGGGGAGGGGGTCTTTGCGGGCCGCTCGGACAGTTGAGTGGAAGGCTGATCTTTGTACTGTCAGGTCGGGGGTCCACCAGGGCTTAGACCTACAGGAGGGTCTTTTGTCGGGGGTGTGACCTCTGAGTTGGGTTTTTAGCCTATCCAGGGCCGTGTCAAACCAAATTGACAGCGTTCGTGGCGTAGGCAGGGGGGGAGGGGGGCGGAAATTCATCTTTTTTAGACCTTCCTCGAGGGCTGGCCAGTCAGTTTTTGTCCATGACGGGGACGGGGGTGCGGGGCGGGCCAGAGGCTCAGATAGTGTGATCAGGATTGGGACGTGGTCAGACCCCGTTGGAGGGAGGGGTGTGTCCCAGGATCTGAAGTTAGGCGAGAGGGGGGCATTGGCAAACGCTAGGTCTATTACCGAGGGGCGCAGGTTTGAAGCGAAGGGGAAGTAGGTGAGGGTACCGGGTGTGTTCAGGAGGCAGAAGCCTTCGCCGGCAGCCTTTTCAAAGAACGGAGATGATGTCCCCAGGTCTTGGACCGAGAACAAACGGCCTGGGTCCGCAGAGGGGTGGTGAATGTTGAAGTCTCCTACGACCAGCGTGGGGGAGGGCGTGGGGGGAAACGCAGCATCAGGCGAGATGGTCCTCTTGAAGGGGGAGCTGTCCCAAGTGCTGTAGAGGTTTATCACGCGGAACATGGTGGTAAAGGAATCAAAAAATCCAACAGAAGAAAAGAAATCCATCGCCATCGAGTCTCTTGCTTCCGAAAAAACAGGAAGAACTGAGAACTGTTGTGTGGAGGGAAGGTTGAGGTAGCACGCCACTTTGGGCTTGCCACCGTTGGGGCAAGGGGGCACAAAAGGCTTAAGGTTCGCAAACGCAGGGGGCTTGCCTCTGTACATAGGGGGGTCTTGAAGGGCAACAAGGGTGAGGGGGTGATTCAACAAGGAAAAGGAATTAAACAAGGAGAGAAACACATCCCAGCTTCCCAAGCAGTTGTGTTGTAGAATGGATATGGTGTTATTGGAGCCCGTCGCGTCTATCTACTCGGCCTTATTTCTTTTTTTTTCTTTCTTTTTTTATCTTCATGTATTCATTGATTTATGGTACAAGAACTTGCATGCAGCGCTAGCTATGGCATAAACAAAACCTTAATCTCAAAAACCCGCAAGTAACAAAAGAAATAATCGCACCAAACTATAAAAACCTCCTAAGTGTGTCCGATAGCTGACACCAAATCCCTAAGGAAATAAAACAATAAAGCGCATGATCATGACGAAAAACAATCTCTTAGCGAACCAAAAAGACAAAACGGGGATAGATCGGTCCTTCTTCAGGGAGCGAAACTATGAATTGGTAGAGCAGACGCGTCCGTGTTAGGGGGGTGTTGAGGGTCCCATTCTGCGGGAGGCATGCCTGGCGGGAATCCTGTGGCCGTGACGTTTATGTACCTGGTGAGGGAGTTGAGAGCGGAGGGGTTCGACCAAAGGGGGCTGTCCCTATCCAACGAAGTAAGGCCTTGGAGGTGGCGCTCACGAGGTTCTCTGTGGGACTCGCAGGACAGGATTGCATGGGTGAAGTCCTCTTCGTCCTACACGCAAAATGGACAGAGGGGAGAGGGGTCCTCAGTGAACCACGATGGGTGGGCGGCGAGGTAACTCTTTCCTGATCGCATCTGGTGGATTCTTCCCGCCATGAACCTGCCCAGCCCCATGAAAGGGTGGGGCGTTAAGGACACGGCGTAAGGGTAGGTCGGGGGTGGCGGGAACTGGTCGTTCCAGTCTTTGACTAGTGTCGATCTAATTAACAACTTGATTGACCTGTAGGAGGGGGTGCCTTCTCTGATAGGAATGTCTATCTACTCGGCCTTTTNAGGACCCTCGCCGAAGTCGTTCGTCGTGCCCATTCTTTCCTCATCCTGCGATAGAGGGGGCTCCCTACGGAGAGCAGGGGGGGCGGGTCTTGATGGGCAGTCTCGAGCGAAGGCCGGGTGGGGGCCTTTGCATACAGCGCAGAGCGGGGGAGAGGTCGGGCAGCAGTTTACGACTGCTCTGAGGTTACCGCCCTTCGGGCAGGTGGGGTTCTGGCATCTGTGTGCCTGTTTTCTGTGGGAGAGGGCACAGATGGGACAGACTGGATGGTCAATCTTACATCTGGCTGAGTGGTGTCCGTACTCACAACAGTTATGGCATTGAGTGAGGCCATTAGCCAAGTATGCGCGCTCGATCTTGCATCGAGAGTAGTAAAGGTAAGAGTTGCCCAACATTGAGGCCGCATTCTCTGGGGCCACCGTGACTACCACTGAGGTTGCCTTCTTTTGGACCCGGGAGCCGCGGTCGGGATTGAAGTAGCGGGCAGAGAGGATCTGAACGTTCTTGACGTTAAGTATGGTATTGGACAGAGACGGGAAGAGGTCACTGTCGTCTTCGGGAAGGTATGCAATAGGGAGGTAGTGAACAGCCAGTTGTACTTCGTTGGGCGCTGGGCGGAAGGGGAGCCAGGGGGAGTCACCGACGGGGAAGGACTGATTCAGTTTCGCTGAAAGTGCCTCGTAGCAGGGGGCGTATGAGGTAGAGGGGGCAAAAGGTGAAAGAGCAAGGAGAGTAACTGCTCCTCTGTCGTTCACTCGGGCGGAGAAAGATAAGCGGAGATTGCAACCGGCCTCTCTCAAGACCGATGCGGTGGAATCAGGGAAGGAGGCCGCTATAGGTTCAGCCTTGGGGTGAGGGAGGGGGGATGAGCGAGGGGCGAAGAAGCGTCTCTCAGCTGCTGGAAGGCTCTTGGGCTCCTTTAACGGGGCAGTCTCAACCATACCAGATGCAACCTGGGTGGCAGTGGGGGTGTTCTTGCCTTTGCTCGTCTTGCCCTTCTTCTTCTGTCCAGATGAAGCGGCCTGAGCGTAGGAGGAGGGGCCGGCTTGGGCCGACGATGATGGGGCTGGGTGGAACTCGGAAGCGGGAGGGTACTTCCCTTCTCGGAAGGTCTGAGCCTCCCAAGAGTGCGGGAATTTGGCCGCGTATGCAGCAGGGTTGCCGTACCACCTCTGATCCTTGGTGCTATAGCAGGGGATGTCTGTGTCGCCCCCACCCTCGTAGAGGGGGGTGAGCTCATTTGCGAGGGTGTGGTCGGAGTCGGCCGACGCCTTATCTTTACCCTTTCTGGATGGGGCTACCTGAGCTGCTTTCGACGAGGCTTGCATGGGTGCGCTTTGTTGGGGTGGGGGCTGTTGGTGGCGTGTTGGTTGGGGGAGTGGGGTGGTCAGACGAGCAGCTAGGTCTCTGACTGAAAGTTGGAGGGCGGAGAGCGAGGCGGCCGTAGCGTTTTCAGAGGGAGGAGGTGGGGGGGGGGCTGTGGATTTGGACTTGCGCTCGTGAAGGTTGTCGATCTGACCGGAGAGCCTTGCGACCTCCAGCGCGAGTTCGTCTATCTGAGTGGAGAGGGCCCTGGAGGCCAGGAGAGAGGTGCAAAGGAGGGGGAGGATGACGGCTTCGCCAGGCGAGAGGTCGTCTAGTTCTCCCGAGCTGCCAGTGGGGAAAAGCTGTGGGGATACTCCGGCATCTGTGGTTGCGTTTTCAAGCTGTGCAAGCAGAAGGGGGACGTGAGGGCAGATTCCTGACACCGAGGAGTGTTCTGAGGGGGGGAGGGGGACCGAGGACATTCTTGGCTAGGCAGTGAGGCCTC
>JACCEG010000345.1:148870-159275 GCA_014065205.1 Tuber brumale | reverse complement strand
AGAGATAGCGTCACTTAGTGGATGGGATACCACCGCTTAAGCCGACCGAGGGGAGAAGCGAGATCGACCCTGAGGCCTGTTGGAGAGTTCTCGCGTACCGCAAACCGTGTTCCCAGCCGTCTGAAGCATGGGAAGCGAACGGTCGCCGACCGTGTAGAGGGGCCTCGCTAAGCGAGGAGGGGGTCGAGAACAGGCAGCAGAAAAGCAGTACCGGAACCCAGAGGGAGGAGAGCCACGCCGCGTAAAAAAGCAAGCGATGGCAGTGGGAGAGAGGGGGGAGATGGCCGTCACTCCTAGGCCGGAGCCATCGTGGGAGGAGAGGGGGGGTGGATGGATGGTTCGTGAAGATCAAGCCCGGAGGGTTGATTTCAATCGCCGGGTGTGTAGAGGAGACGGAGGATGTCTATCTACTCGGCCCTAATGGCCTCCTTATATAGTTGCCCTTCACGCCCTTGTGACTCACTCATCAAGTCACGCGCCACATATTACTCACAACTGTGAGTCATACCAAAACATCATAAACTAGTCATATGACCGAAGTGGTCACATGCGCAAAACTCATGACCTCTAAATGAGGTCATGTGCAAAACATAACATATCATCATAACCATATCATATGACCGAAGTGGTCATATGTGCGAGACCCATTACCTCTAATGAGGTCATATGCGAAACATAACATACCTATGGCTCATAACTATGAGTCATGTGAAAACCTCTTCCTTGCTAAGCCACATTCGTGACATTAGCTCCTCCCTCCCTAAGCTCGAGTCCCTTCGAGCTTAGAATCTTTCATCATGGAGGCAGTCTGCCAATCTCCTGAAGCATATGGAGTTGTCGGTTGCCTCTCAGCAGAATCCGCATACTTCGTCGATGATGGCTCTCCATTTGAGCTTTTCCTTCCGTAGCGCTTCGTCTGATAGCGCTATCTTGTTGTTGCAAGAAGCCTGAACTATTTCCATCCCCCTTCTTGCTCCGTCAATCGTCTGCTGGTATCTCCTTTCCTGATTTTCCAGGTGTGCGATCGTTTCTTGTTGCCATTTCATTTCCTCCACTAGCCGATCATTTTCTCGCTGCAACCGTTCGATCGTCTGGCACAGTTCTTTCTTAGACACAAAAGTTTTTGTATCCTCCCCCTTTCTAGGTTCTGTCCTCGGAACCTTTTGGGTCACGTGCTTGGCTTCCCATTGTTGCCTTCGATGATAGGGGCAGTACCTGCATATGCAGTTCTGCCTGGAGATTTTGTGGTGTGAGGGGCTAGTGGGCGGAGGTTGCGTTTGTGTTGCCCATTCGGCTAGGATCGGGGTGGTTGGTGGTGGCTGCTTTGTCGCCGACTTCTTGCTCCAGAAGAAGTTGCTTTGTTGTTTTCCGTCGAGGTGCACGGAGCATCCGTCGTCCGTGCATGCCATCCAGTGATAGACGGCATGGTTTCTTTTGTTATCTTTGACCACCTTGGCCCATTCAGCCTCGATGGTCTTTTCCTCTTCTTCCTTCTTGATTCTGATTTCTTCTTCTACCGCAGCCCACTTGGCTGCGTCCGGTGGAGGGCTTGTAGGGCTACCCACGAGCTCGAAGCCTTCCTGAATGTCCTCGATGCTCGGCTGACAGCTTCTGTGGGTAGCGTTGGTGGAAGAGGTTGAGGGCATCTTGAGTGTTTGCGAAGTTGGTAGCTAGGTACCACTCTTGATCGTGTTCTGGAGAGTAACCAGTCCACTTAGCACGATATTGAAGGTTACCGTAGTATAAGCAGGAGTCGATTATTTCATCGAGTTTGTATTCAGATTCTCCGTCTAATTCGATAGGTGGAGGAGGTGTAATCGTCTTCAAGGGAAGTTTGTTGTCTTGATAGAGTTCCAAAAGCGAGATGTAGAATGTGTTGTGTATTTTCATAGATGGGGGAAGGTCGAGTTTATATGCTCATTTACCTACCCTTTCCGTTATTTTGAATAGTCCCATTTTCTGGTAATCCAATTTCTTGGATGGTCGTGTCATCCGTATGTTTCTTGGTAGTAACCACACCTTATCTCCTTGTTGTAGGTGTGGATCAGGTTTTCTGTGTAAATCGTAATTTTCTTTTTGTCGTAATTGTGCCGTCGTTATTTCAACTTGTAGGGTGTCATGTAATTGATTCATATTTTCTCGTTCCATTATCAGTCCTTTGGTCGTATGACCTATGGCCTGATATTCTGGGTCTAGACCGTGGTTTGCGTAAAAGGGTGTTGTCCTAATCGTTTCTTGCTTTCTGTTGTTATATGTAAACTCCGCTATTGGTAGTCATTCGTCCCAGTCGTCCTGCTGGTAATTGATATAGGCTTGTAGATATTGTTCCAATATGCCATTTGTTTGTTCGGTTTGCCCATCTGTCTGTGGGTGGAAGGCCGTAGAAAGTTTCCTTACGATCCTGGGTTCTTCCATTATCTCTTTCCATATTCCTGATATGAATATGTACTCTCGGTCGGTGATGATGTCTTTCGGTAGTCCATGAAGTTGAAAGATTTCTTTGATAAATATTGTTGCGAACTGCCGTGCTGTCATATTCATTCGTGTCGGTATGAAATGACTCATTTTGGTCCGGTGATCCACCACGACCATGATTAAGTCATATCCGTTGGCCTTAGATAAATCCGTTATGAAATCCATAGATATGGATGCCCATGGTTTCTCCGGTGCCTCACTGGGTTTTAACAGCCCATAAGGTGCGTGCCGTATGACCTTCGTCCTTTGGCAAATATCGCAGTTTTTGACGTATTGTTTAACTGATTCCCTTAATCCTGGCCCATAGTATTTCCACGTGATCAGCTCTGTTGTTTTAGCCTTTCCACTGTGTCCTGCTGGTTTGTCATTGTAGTGTTTCTGGATAAGGTTCATCCTTATCTTCTCATCCTCTGGTATCTATATCTTTCCGTCGTACCACATATAGTGGTTTTTCCATTCGCAGAGGCATAAGGCCACCCCTTTTCTTTCTTTGTCCCCTCTTTCCAAACTCTTCTTTATTTCTTGAAACTCTATTTCTTCTTCAATTGCTTTTAGCAATTCTTCGTCGTCCTCGTCCTGGATCTCTGTTGATTCCATGGCTTCGAAGTATTCCTTTGGAAGCAGAACTCGATTTTTCTGCTTGATCCTTTCGTCCTCTTTGTCTTGCGGTTTGTCGCTTGTGATCCTGGTTAAGACGTCAGGTTTCCCTCCTTCTTTTCCTGGTCGGTATTCGATTTTGAAGTTGTATTTGCTTCGGTTCTCCATCCACCGGATTTGCCTATCATTGAGTTCCTACGTTGTCATGAAGGGAACTAGGTTCTTGTGGTCCGTGAGAACTCTGACCTGATGGTCATTGTTCTGTATGTATCTACTCCATTCTTTGAGTGCTTGAACTATGGCTGATAGTTCTTTGTTGGCTACGTAATAGTTGCATTCGGCCGGTGTCATCATCTTTGATTGGTAGCACACCGGGCGCCACTTCCCATCGTCGCATTTCTGGGATAGGATTCCAGAACAGATGTATTTGATGTGTCTGTCTCAATTGTCGTTTCTCTTCGTAGATCGAAATACACCAGTATTGGCGCTGTTGTGAGTTTGGTTTGTATGTCGTCGTATGCTTTCTACTCCTTTTCTCTCCATTCCCATTTCGCATCCTTCTTCGTTAGGTTATACAAGGATTTCGCCATCCTGCTAAACCCTTCGATGAACCTGTGATAAAAGTTGCAGAATCCCATGAAACATAGGATGTCGGTTTTGTTGTTTGGCTTCGTCCAGTCCCATATGGCCGCTGTTTTGACTGGGTCCACTTGTACTCCATTTCTATTGATAATAAATCCTAGGTACTTGGTTTCCTTTTTGTGGAACTTGCATTTAGATGGTTTGATCTTCATCCCCGATTTCTGAATTTCGTTCATTATACCGCTGACGTCCTTTCTGTGTTGTTCCAGGTTTTCCAAATATATGAGTATATCGTCTAGGTAGACGATGCAACAAATATCCAGGAACTTGTTGAGTACCTGGTTGATCCATCATTGGAATGATGCCAGTACATTGGTCAGGCCAAATGGCATAACCAAATACTTGTACATCCCATATCTTGTTGCAAAGGTCATTTTCCATTCATCTCCTTCCTTTATTCATATGTTGTGATAGGCGTCATTGATGTCCAATTTCGTGAAATATTTCAGTGTCCTTAAGCGATCCAGGGCCTCTCCAATCAATGGTAGTGGGTATCGGTCTTTCTTCATTACCGAGTTGCGTACTCGGTAGTCCATGCATAATCTCATCTTTCTATTCTTCTTTTTGACAAATAATATTAGTGACCTGGCTGATGCAAACAAATGCCGTATCCATCCTCTTTTCATATTCTGTTGGATATATCTTCGTAGTTCCTCCAATTCCTTTTCTCCGAGAGGGTAAAGTCGTTGGTACAGAATCTTTTTCTTTGCATTGGTCTTTTTGTCTTTTTCGATATGGATCTCGTGATCCACTCCTGGTCTTCTTAGGGGTTGTTGGTCCACCTCTTTCTCCTGGAATGAACTCGTGAACTGGTGGTATTCCTGTGGTATTATATTGTACCACTCCTTCTCTTTTCGTTGTTGCTTTTGTCGTATTGCTAGTTCAGTACTGATATTGATTCGCGCCAGCTCCAGCTTCTCTTCATGTGGATTCCACTTGAGAATTCCTGTAAGGTCTCCACGCTTGTGATATTGTCCGAATGCATAGACCGATATTTCTCGAATCTGTGCCAATTCCTCTTTCTTGGTTTGCGGGCTATCCGTGCTACCGAAACCTTTCATTCCTCTTGCGGTGCCATGAAGTTCTCGTACTTTGTGCATCTCTTCCTTGTCGATCTTCTCAATAATTAACTGTGCTATCAGGTCTCCTTGTCGGATTTCTTGGTTGATATCTCCGAGGTTGGCTAGGACCACCTTGACTTCTCCCATATAGTCGGCATCGATGACCCCTGCATTGGCAATGAGTCGTTTGTTGACTTCTAGTCCGCTGCGAGGTGCTATCCGTCTATAGGTACCAGGAAGTAATCCTATCGCTATTCCAGTTGATATCGTCTCTTGACCCCTTGCTTGGATCGTCTTGTCTTGGTCGGCATATAGGTCGTGACCTGCCGCTTGTCTGGAGCCCTTTGTTGGTCCCAGCGCCTTCTCGTGCAACTTTTTGAATCTGATTTTCTGATCCGGTTCTTCTCTGAGTTGGTTGAATGGTGCCTTCAGGTTCGCTTCTTGTGCCTCTCTTTCTGGTGTTGTGTACACCACTGGCGAACTGTTGAGACATCCTGTCATGCATCGTTCACTAGCAAATATAATCTTGTTATTGTTCCAGTCGATTGTGGGATTATGTTGTCGTAGTTATGGCATCCTTAGCACAAGCTCGTGGTTCTTCAGGTTTGCTACCTGCAAGGTTGCCTCTTCCCTATGGCTGCCTATGGCCATAGGTACTTGCACTGTATGGGTTATTGGTCCCATAGTACTGGGTTTTCCATCCACCAGATAGACCTATCTTTTCTTTCGTGTCGGGATCAGGGGGTAGTTGTATTTGTCACCGATTTCTTTGTTGATGAAATCTTCCGTTCCCCCTGAGTCGAGCATCGTGTGTATCATGGTACCTTTCTTTTTCATGTCATATAATGTTGTTTTGATCATGATATGATCTCCTTCTTCTTCCAGTAGTACCGTGTAGTAATTTGCCATGGTGATATTTTTCGTTCTATTCGTCTCCGTCTTCCTTTTCCTGATGGTTTTCTTCCACTTCTTGTCCACCAGACCATCTCTTACTGGGGACCGTTCTCTTTTTCTGGTTGATCCTCCTCCATGGTTATCTCTCTCCAGGTGGTTCTCTTCTACTGCCTGATCTAGTTGTTGCCTTGGATGGGTGTCATTGTTTTTTGTCCGTTGTCTGCTCAGTTGCGGCACTCTCTGATTTGGTATCCTTTTTCATCGTACCTTAAGCAGAGATTCTGCTCTCTCTGCTTTTTGTATTCCGCATTGGATAGATTGAGGTGCCGCCGGGTTTGTGCCTTGTTCATTTCCACCTCGCGATCAACTGTAGGTTTGAAGCTTCCTTCGTAGACCTGCGATATCGGTCTGAATGTTCCATCCACATTTCTTGGTATTAAAGCTTCCTTTGTCCTTCCACGTTTCTCCTTTTTTAGGTTCTTTAGAATTACTAGTCGAGTTTCCTTCTTGATGGCCCACGCGGCCAATTCGTCGACTGTAGTAGTTGCGGAGTCGAAATGCGCGAACTCTGTCTCTAATCTTTCTGTCATGCCTGCGTATAAGTATTGTGATACCGCTGCATCGTCCAATAGTGCTTCCGTTTAGTGGAGTCTGAACTTGTTCCAATATTCCGTCATAGAGTGGGATCGTTACTCCATGTTCATAATGTGGATTTGAGCCACACCCCTTGGGTCCACTTCTCCAAACTGCTGTTTGATTGCTTCCTTGAATTCGTCCCAGCTCCTCCATCCTGTTGGTTTATTGCCTTCCATATATGGTGTGAGCCATTTGCTTGCATCTCTTCGTAGGAGACTTGAAACGTAAACGATCTTTTCTGCATCATGTCCTTCTTACCAATTTGTGGCACGGAAGTAGATTGTTAATACGGCCAACCAGTTCTGGAGTTGGTGTCTGTTTCCTGCATCTGTCTCTGGTTGTTTGACTTTAGGCTGATGTTGTCCCAACAGTCTTAGGATTTGTTCCATCTGTTCATGACTCAGCTTGGGTATTACTTCCAGTACTGGGCCTGGTGTAGGGCCTGGCGTAGGGCCTGCCCCTTCCCCTCTGATCGCTCCTGGTCCTTCCATTCTTTTGTCTTCTTCTTCAGAGCTTGACTCCGCGTATGTTGATCATTCTTCTGGTGTTGTCGGGCTTGGGGTTCGTCTGAGTTGCGAACCCGTTCATTGTAATTCGTCTGCTACCTCAGCTAGCTCCAAGGACTGATCCTCAAAGGTATAGTCCATTTTGGTATTATCTAAGCGTCGCTATAAGTGATGCTTCGTAATGTTACGATCCCTAACCGATATCAGTTCTCAGCAATGGGTAGACGATACTCCTCTTGTCGTTTCTCTCGACAATAGTTCTTAGACCTATGTCTACGATATGGTGGGAGAGACTCTCGTGTCTCTAGTCCTTATCGTCTATCGTACTCTTTCTTCAACTGTATTCGTGTAGTAGGGTTCTCATCTTGTAGATAGGTATTTGTAAAGAGCGTAAAGGTTTTATATTCGTAAAAGCATAAAGTAATAAGTAAGGAAATAACTTAGAACGAAGCGTGAAGAGCCTATCTACTCAGCCTTTTCTTTCTCTTTTTTTTTTCTTTTTTTCTTTTTTCATCATCATGTATTCATTGTTTACGGTACAAGAACTTGCATGCAGCGCTAGCTATGACATAAACAAAACCTCAATCTCAAGTGCAAAACCACAAAGAAAATAAAACACGCACCAAAGTATAAAATCCTCCTAAAGTGTCCGATAGCTGACACGAAATCCCAAGGAACTAAAACAAGCAAATACATAAATCATAACGAAAAATAAATCAAGCCAGCGGCCAGGAAGGCGGTAAACGCTGGGCAAGTCAGACAGTGAGGAGGGCGCCGCAACTCAGGGCCTGAAGCCATGAATTGGAAGCCCTTTGTCGTTAGCGGCGGTCTCTAAGGGAGGGTCTCAGTCTGCAGGCGGCATGCCAGGAGGAAAGCCTGTGGCGGTCACATTCAGGTACCTCGCCAAGCAGCGGAGGGAGTCCATATTGGTCCATAGTGGGCTGTCTCTGCCGACGTCCGTGAGCCCCTGGAGGTGGCGCTTGTGAGGTCCTTCAAGAGACTTGCAGTAAAGGATGGCATGAGCGAAGTCCTCCTTGTCCCCCTCGCAGTAAAGGCAAAGGGGGGAGGGGTCGTCCGTGAACCAGGAGGGGTGGGCAGCGAGGTAGCTCTTGCCCGCGCGCATTTGGTGGATCCTTCGCGCGATAAACCTGCCCAAACCCATAAAAGGGTGTGGTTTGAAGAACACGGCGAAGGGATAGTAGGGGGGAGGGGGAGAACTGGGTGGGCCAATCCCCGACGAGGGCGTTTCGTAATCGCATCTCGATCGACTGGTAGGACGGGATCCCCTCCCTCAAGGGGAGCTGTTCAGGAGGAAGAAGGTCGACCGAGGCCACCGGGACAAGGCCCAAGGCGTCGATGAACCAGAGGGTGCGGTGAGCAATCACATCTAGTGGGAGGTGTTTTGCGTATAGGGGGGTGGGGGGAAGCTGTCTTCCAGAGGAGTGGGGCGTAAACCGATGTTAAGCCTCTAGTGAAACTGCAGTGGTCTTCCGGTGCCCGAAAGGGGGAGGAGGTCGGGAAGGATGGGTAGAGCCTGGCAGTTGCCAGATTGGCTTCGGGGGGAGGCATACTAGGCGGGCAGTGTCCAGTCTCTGACCGTGGAGGACCAAGACTGAGAGGGGGGGGAGAGCCAACTCACAAGCCAAGATGGCAGCCGGGGTTGACGAAAAGGAGTTAGTTACCCACCTTTGGACAGATCCCCAAAAGACAGACATCCTGTCTAGGAGGGTGAGACTCAGGGAGATGAGGTCTGCTCTATAGAGGAGATGAGGGGAGATGAGGGAGGACGCCAGATGATGGCAGAGAAAGGCGGGGAGGCCTTTACCGGGTCTGGACAGTCTTTTAATCGTCACGAAGGCCCCTTGGGCCAGGGCAAGTCTCCTGGTGAAGTGCGCGGTGGTGCTTTGGGTGCATGAAGTGGACGAGGGTTCGAACCAGTACCCAAGCCATCGTATCTGTTTGGAGGGGTAAAAGAGGTGCCCGTTCACTAGGACCGGGATCGCGCGGAGTGGACCTTTTGTGCAGGGGTTGTCCAGTGCATAAGTTCTGTCTTTGGGATCCAGAAGGACACGCCAAGTCTGCCAGCCTTTGCTTGGAGCACGGAGGTGATTCCCTGCAGTCGCTGGACGTTCCAGCGGTACGAGCCGGAGGCGACCGTAATTGCGAAGTTGTCCACATAGGAGAGGATAAGACCCATAGGGATCGAGAAGTGGAGGGACGAAACGTAAATTACGAACAGGAGGGGGGAGATCAGGGAGCCCTGGGGCGTGCCAACAGAGACCGGGGAGAAGACCTGAGGGGCCCCCTGGAAAACCAGGCGGCAGGAGTGGCCGTGGAGGAAGGACCTAATCCAAGGGACCATGTACGGGTTGACTGCCTTAGTGGCAAGCCTTTCACAAAGTAGGTGGGCGGAGACATTGTCGAAACCGCCTTTTATGTTGAGGAAGAGTGTCGAGACATTGAGTTTGGGGCGCATAAAGATTTGAACCTCGTGAGCGAGCATCGCCGCTGCGTCGAAGGTGCTCAGGCCAGGGAGGGAGCCAGTTTGGTGGGAGGACAGGCGGCCCAAAAATCAGGCGAGGGTAGAGAGGTGGGTTGCCATGACCCTCGCGAGGATCTTGGAGACCGTCTCCAGTAGAACAATGATGCGGAATGAGGCCGGTGTGTCATAGGAGGGCTTACCTGGCTTGTCAAGCACTATGCCATTGGCTATCTTCAGGGAGGGTGGGTGGTGTCCATACCAAATGAGGGGGCCGAGGATGGAAGTCAAGATGTTGGGATTCAAGAAGTAGACTTTCTTCCAGACAGAGTATGGGATCTGGTCTGGACCGGGCGCGGAGGATGAGGAGGACTTCCTGAGGGCCATTGCGATCTCCTCCACTGACAACGGTGGGACATCTCTGTGCTCCCTCAGGATAGCGGGAGGGCATGAGGATTGCTTTTCCGGGAAGAAGTGGGAGAGCAGGGCTTCGTTAATGTCCGCGGGACTGTCGGCCCCGGGTATCTGTGAGAACCTGTCTGGGGGTCTCCCAAAGGCATAGCGCTGCGCGATCCAGAGTGTCTGTGGAGTGGCTGATTTTAGGAAGTTGTTCCTGTATCCGGTCTTGGCCTTCTTTATGGCCTTGAAGTATAGTAGGTGTACTTCTCTGCATTAGTGCTCAGAGGAGGAGAGGGGGTCACGACGCGCCGACCTAACTGTCGAGTGGAAGGCAATCCTCTGCGCGGTGAGGTTGGGGGTCTACCAGGATTGGGACCTGTGGGAGGGCCCCTTGTCCAGGGTATGGAGCTTGAGGACGGCCCAGAGTCTACCAAGGGCCGTGTCGAACCAGACGGAGAAGGAGTGGGGTGTTAGGAGAGTGGGTGGGGGGTCGATCCTCATGGCTTTAATCTCCCCCACGAGGGAGGGCCAGTCTGTCTTTGTCCATGCGGGAGCAGGGGGGGGTGGGCGGGCTAGAGGTTCAGCTAGGGTGATGAGGATCGGAACGTGGTCGGGGCCAGTTGGGAGGAGGGGTGTGTCTCACGCTTGGAAACTGGGAGATAGAGCGGCGTTGGCGAAGGGCCTATCTACACGGCCTTTTTTTTCTTTTTTTTTTT
>JACCEG010000345.1:109031-147346 GCA_014065205.1 Tuber brumale | reverse complement strand
AACAAAAGAAATCTCGCACCAGGGTGAGCCCCACAACAACCAAGCCAGAGATACGCGCTGGCAGCAGAAAACCATAGAAGTTATCCCGGAACGCGACGTAACCAAGAAAGGGAGCCGCCTGTGGGCTGCGGTGGGAGAGGATGGAGCAGTAGGGTGCTAGCCGAGGGAGGGTGTAGCAGTAGGGTGCCAGCCAATCCAACCGCCAGAACGAGCCAGAAACCGAACGCGACCGTGTCGACTATCGGTAATCGTGTTCGTGTCTTGCTAGGCGGTCTCCAACAAGAGTAGTCCCAACTTGAACCGTAAGACTAGGAGGGTATGACCAAATCTCCAAGCGAGACAGGCCTAAAGAGTAGTCCTCGCGTACCGCAGAAACCGTGTTCCCAGCCCTCTGAAGCATGGGAAGCGAGTGGTTGCCGACCGTGAGGAGGGGCCTCGCTAAACGAGGAAAGGGGGTGAGAACGGGCAGCAGAAAGGCAGTACCGGAACCCTGAGGGAGGAAAGCCACGCCACGTAAAAGAGCAAGTAATGGCAGTAGGAAAAGGGGGAGGTGGCCGTCACTCCTAGGCCGAAGCCATCGTGGGAGGAGAGGGGGGGTGGATGGTTCGTGAGTACCTAGCATTGAGGGTTGAGTTCAATCGCCGGGTGTGTAGAGGAGACGGAGTATGGCCTATCTACTCGGCCTTTTTCTATTTTTTTTTTTCTTTTTTTTATCTTCATGTATCCATTGATTTATGGTACAAGAACTTGCATGCAGCGCTAGCTATGGCATAAACAAAACCTTAATCTCAAAAATCCTGCAAGTAACAAAAGAACTCTCGCACCAAACTATAAAAACCTCCTAAGCGTGTCCGATAGCCGACACCAAATCCCTAAGGAACTAAAACAATAAAACGCATAATCATGACGAAAAATAAACTCCTAGCAAACCAAGAGAACATAACAGGGGGAAGCCAGTCCCCTTTCATTGGGGGGGCGAAGCCGTGGATTGGCAGAGTAGACGCGTCCGCGTAAGGTGGGCGTTGGGGGTCCCAAGCTGCTGGGGGCATGCCCGGTGGAAAACCTGTCGCCGTGACGTTTATGTATCTGGCTAGGGAGTTGAGCGTGGATGGGTTTGACCAGAGGGGGCTGTCCCTGTCTAACGAAGTGAGACCTTGGAGGTGGTGCTCCCGAGGTTCTCTGCGGGACTCGCAGGACAGGATGGCGTGGGTGAAGTCCTCTTCGTCCTCCTCGCAGAGCGGGCAGAGGGGAGAGGGGTCTTCAGTGAACCACGATGGGTGGGCAGCGAGGTAGCTCTTGCCTGATCGCATTTGGTGGATCCTTCCCGCCATGAACCTCCCAAGCCCCATGAAGGGGTGAGGAGTTAGGGACATGGGGTAAGGATAGGTCGGGGGCGGTGGGAACTGGTCGCTCTAATCCTTGACAAGGGGCGATCTGATCTTTAATTTAACTGATATATAGGAGAGGGTGTCTGCCTTTATCGGTATACAGGCTGGCGGGAGGAGGTCGGGAGAAGCCACCAGTAGAGGACCGGAAGCGGGGATGAAGGGGAGGGTTCGATTCGCAATAGTATCAATTGGAAGGTGTTTTCTTATAGGCGGAGAGGGGACAGGGGATCTCCATGAGAGAGGAGCGTAGACCGATGTCAAGCCTCTCGTGTGGTGATAGTGGTCATCAAGAGCCCTGAAGGGGGACGAGGTCGGAAACGTGGGGTGTAGCCTGGCCGTGGCCAGGTTTGCCTCCGGCGGAAGGCAGACCATTCTTATGGCCGCAAGCCTTTGGCGGTGACGTATCAGAAGGGGTATGGGGGGCAGGGCTGACTCGCAAGCAAGGGTTCCAACAGGGGTGGAGGAGAAGCAGTTCGTTACCCATCTCTGGTCAGACCTCCAGAACACCGACATGCGGTCGAGGAGCGTAAGGCTTGGGGAGAAGAGGTCTGCTCCGTAAAGGAGGATCGGGGAGATCAATGATGCTGCCAGACGGTGGCAGAGGAAGGGGGGAAGGCCCTTACCGGGTCTAGATAGTCTTTTGATGGTGGCGAAGGCGCCTTGGGCCAACCCGAGCCTTCTAACGAAGTAGGACGTGGTGCCTCGTATGCCTGAAGTGGAGGAGGGCTCGAACCAGTCGCCGAGCCACCGCACTAGCTTGGAGGGGCAGAAGACGAGGTCATCCAGCAGGACCGGGATTGGAGGTGGGGGGATCTTCTGAGAGGGGGTTTCCCAGTGCATGAGTTCTGTTTTCGGGATCGAAAAGGACACACCCAGCTTGCCGGGCTTTCGTTGTAGGGTTCTGGTGATACCTTGCAGTCTTTGTACATTCCTTCAGTAGGAGCCCGAGGCTACCGTGACTGCGAAGTCGTCCACGTAGGACAGGATGAGGCCCCTGGAGACCGAGAAGTGGAGGGTGGAGACGTAGATAACAAAGAGCAGGGGGGAGATCGGGGAGCCCTGAGGGGTACCAACCGAGACAGGTGAGAAGATCTGTGGTGCACCCTGGAAAACCAGGCAGCAGGTGTGGCCGTGGAGGAAGGACCTTATCCACGAGACCATGTAGGGATTGACCGCTTTGGTGGCGAGTCTGTCGCAAAGTATCGGGGCCGAAACATTATCGAAGCCCCCTTTGATGTCCAGGAAAAGTGTCAAGACCTTTAGCTTAGGGCGCATAAACAGCTGGACCTCATGGGAGAGGGTAGCCGCCGCGTCAAAGGTACTCAGACCAGGCAGGGAGCCAGTTTGGTGGGGGGAGAGGAGGCCCAGGAAACGAGCCAGAGCCGAAAGCCGGTATGCCATCACCCTCTCCAGGATCTTGAAAACTGTCTCCAGGAGGACGATGATGCGGAATGATGCGGGGATGTCGTAGGAGGGTTTACCAGGCTTATCCAGAACTATGCCGTTGGCCTTTTTCAGGGAGGGAGGGTGGTGCCCATACCTAACCAGGGGACCCAGGAGGGATGTGAGGATGTCCAGGTTAATCAGGTGGACCTTTTTCCAGACTGAGTAGGGTATTTGGTCTTGCCCGGGGGAAGAGGACGAAGAGGACTTCCGAAGAGCCGTGGATATTTCTTCCTTCGACACCTCTGGAATGTCCTTGAACTCACGTAGTATGCGGGGGGAGGGAGAGGACCCCTTCTCGGGGAAGAAGTGCTCAAGAAGTGCTTTGTTGATTTCGTTGGGGCTTTCTGCCCCTGGAATTTGAGGGAATCTGTCCGGCGGTTTGCCGAAGGCGAACTTCTTCGCTGTCCAGAGGGTTTGGGGGTTCGCTGTTTGCAGGAAGTTTTTCCAGTATTCGTTGTTGGCCGTTTTGATGGCCTTAAAGTATAGGAGGCGTGCCACCCTGCACAGGGCTTTGGACGAGGGGAGAGGGTCCTTGCGGGCCTCTCGGACGGTGGAGTGGAAGGCTGATCTCGGGGCAGTCAGGTTGGGGGTTCACCAAGGTTTCAACCTATGGGAGGGCCTTTTGTCGGGGGTGTGACCCTTGAGTTGGGACCTTATCCTATCCAGGGCCGTGTCAAACCAGATTGACAGCGTTCGCGGCGTAGGAAGGGGTGGAGGGGGGCGGAACTTCATCCTCTTTAGACCTTCCTCAAGGGCGGGCCAGTCGGTCTTCGTCCATGATGGAGAGGGGGGTGGGGGGCGGGCTATAGGCTCCGATAGTTTAATTAGGATTGGGACGTGGTCAGAACCCGTTGGGGGGAGAGGCGTGCTCCAGGAACGGAAGTTTGATGAGAGGGGGGCATTAGCGAATGCCAGGTCTATTACCGAGGGGTGGAGGTTGGAATCAAAGGGAAAATAGTTGAGCGTGCCGGGCGTGTTTAGAAGGCAGAAGCCTTCTTCAGCAGCCTTCTCAAAGAATGGAGAGGATACCCCAAGGTCTTGAACCGAGAAGATTCGACCTGGGTAAGTGGAGGGATAGTGGATATTGAAGTCCCCGACGACTAGCGTGGGGGAGGGCATGGGGGGGAACGCAGCACTAGGCGAGACGGTTCTCGTGAAGGGGGAGTCATCCCAAGTGCTGTAGAGGTTTACCACGCGGAACTTGGTTACAAAGGAATCGAAAAATCCAACTGGTGAAAAGAAATCGATCGCCATCCAGTCTCTTGCTTCCGAAAAAATAGGAAGAACTGAAAACTGACGTATGGAGGGGAGGTTGAGATAGCAGGCCACTTTAGGCTTGCTGCCGTTAGGGCATGGGGGCAAAAAAGGTTTAAAATTTGAAAAAGCAGAGGGCTTGCCCCTGTACAGTGGGGGGTCTTGAAGAGCGACAAGGGTGGGGGGGTGGTCCAGTAGAGAAAAGGAATTAAACAAGGAGAGGAACACATCCCAGCTTCCCAAGCAGTTGTGTTGTAGAACGGATATGGGTTTATTGGAGTCCGTCGCCAGCACGGAACTCACAGGGGAGGTGTGACCAGCCATTACATGCCTTCCGGCGTCTCAGGCAGCGGGATAGGAGTGGGAGTTGCCTGCCATGCGGGGTGGGGCAGGGCCCACGCCGGGGTCGTTCGTCGTGTCCATTCTTTCCTCATCCTGCGGTAGAGGGGGCTCCCTACGGAGAGTAGGGGGGGCGGGTCTCGATGGGCAGTCTCGAGCGAAGGCCAGGTGGGAGCCTTTGCATACGGCGCAGAGCGGGGGAGAGGTCGGGCAGCAGTTGACGACAGCTCTGAGGTTCACACCCTTCGGGCAGGTGGAGTTCTGGCACCTGTGTGACTGTTTCTTGTGAGAGAGGGCGCAGATGGGACAGACCGGATGGTCGATCTTGCATCTAGCTGAATGGTGTCCGTATTTACAACAGTTACGGCATTGAGTGAGGCCGTTAGCCGAGTATGCCCGCTCGATCTTGCATCGCGAGGAGTAAAGGTAAGAGTTGCCCAACATTGCGGTCTCATTCTCCGGAGCAACCGTGACTACTACTGAGGTAGCCTTTTTCAGGACTCGGGAGTCGCGGTCGGGGTTGAGGTAGCGGGCAGAGAGGATCTGGACGTTCTTGACGTTGAGTATGGTGTTGGACAAAGACTGAAAAAGGTCGTCGTCGTCCTCAGGGAGGTATGCAATTGGGAGAGAGTGAACAGCCAGTTGTACCTCATTTGGGGCTGGGCGGAAGGGGAGCCAGGGGGAGTCTCCGACAGGGAAGGACTGATTGAGTTTTGCAGAGAGTGCTTCGTAGTAGGGGGCGTAGGAAGTGGAAGGAGCAAATGGAGAAAGAGCAAGGAGTGTTACCGCTCCTCTGTCGTTTACGCGGGCAGAGAATGATAGGGGGAGAGTGCAACCGGCCTCTCTCAAGACAGAAGCGGCGGAGTCTGGGAAGGAAGCTGCTATAAGTCCAGCCTGGGGGTGAGGGAGGGGAGACGAGCAAGGGGCGAAGAAACGTCTCTCAGCTGCCGGGAGGCTCTTCGGTCCCCTAAACGGGGGACTCTCAGCCGTACCAGACGCTACCTGGTCAGCAGACGGGGCGGTCTTGTTTCTGCTCGTCTTGCCCTTCTACTTTTGACCAGATGAAGCGGCTTGAGCGTAGGAGGAGGGGCCGGGGTGGGCCGACGATGTTGGGGCTGGGTGGAACTCGGAGGCAGGGGGGTACTTCCCCTCCCTGAAGGTTTGAGCCTCCCAAGAGCGAGGAAATTTGGCCGCGTAGGCAGCCGGGTTGCCATACCACTTCTGATCCTTGGTACTGTAGCAGGAGATGTCTGTGTCACCTCCACCCTCGTAGAGTGGGGTGAGCTTGTCGGCAAGGGTGGGGTCTGAGTCGGCCGGCGCTCTCTCTTTGTCCTTTCTGGATGGGGCTACCCGAGCCGCTCTTGTTGTGGCTTGCATGGATGCGTTTTGTTGGTGTGGGGGCTGTTGGTGGCGTGTTGGTTGGGGGAGGGGTGTGGTCAGACGAGACGCTAGGTCCCTGACCGAGAGCTGGAGGGCGGATAGTGAGGCAGCCGTAGCACTCTCAGAAGGGGGGGGTGGGGGGGGGGCAGAGGGTTTGGCTTTGCGCGCGTGAAGGTCGTCGATTTGACCGGAAAGCCTTGCGATTTCCATTGCGAGTTCGTCAATCTGAGTTGAGAGGGCCCTGGAGGCCAGGAGTGAGGTGCACAGAAGGGGGAGAATAACGGCCTCTCCTGGCGAGAGGTCGTCAAGCTCTCCTGAGCTGATCGCGGGGAATAGCTGAGGGGATACTCCTGCATCTGTCATCGCGTTTGCAAGCAGGGCGAGCAGAATGGGGACGTGAGGGCAGATTCCTGACACTGAGGAGTGTTCTGAGGGGGGGAGGGGCACCGAGGACATTTCCGACTAGGCAGTAGGGCCTCAGCCAAAAGGCTTCTGGGAGTAGCACGATCGTGTATACACACCGGACGCTGATGGTGTTGAGAACGTGGAAGAAGTGTAGGGGGGGGAAAATAGCGGAAGCGGAGCGTGGCCTATCTACTCGGCCTTTTTTTTCTTTTTTTTTTATCTTCATGTATTCATTGATTTATGGTACAAGAACTTGCATGCAGCACTAGCTATGGCATAAACAAAACCTTAATCTCAAAACTCGCAAACACAAAAGAAACAAACGCACCAAACTATAAAGTCCTCCTAAGCGTGTCCGATAGCTGACACAAAATCCCTAAGGAAATAAAACAATAAAGCGCATGATCATAACGAAAAACTTTCTCCTAGCAAAGCAAAAGGGAAGAAATTACGGGCAGAGGCTGAACTCCCCTCAGGGAGCGAAGCCATGGATCGGAAGAGGAGACGCGTCGTCGGCTGGTTCGTGCTGGGGGTCTCGTGCAGCCGGGGGCATGCCTGGTGGAAAACCCGTCACTGTGACATTTATGTATCTAGCGAGGGAGTTGAGTGCGGTGGGGTTTGACCATAGGGGGCTGTCCCAGTCTACCGAGCTGAGGCCTTGGAGGTGGCACTCACGAGGTTTCTTGCGGGACTCGCAGGATAGGATGGCATGGGCGAAATCCTCTTCGTCCTCCTCGCAGAGCGGGCAGAGGGGGGAGGGGTCTTCGGTGAACCAAGCCGGATGGGCGGCTAGGTAGCTCTTGCCTGAGCGCATCTGGTGGATTCTACCTGCCATGAACCTCCCCAGACCCATGAACGGGTGGGGCGAGAGGGACACGGGGTAGGAGTAGGTAGGGGGCGGTGGGAACTGGTTGTTCCAGTCAGTGATTAGCGCCAATCTGATCTTGAGCTTGACCGACTTGTAGGAGGGGGCGTCGATCCCAATTGGGAGAGAGGCGGGTGGGAGCAGGTCGGGGGAAGCCACTGGCAGAGGGCCAGAGACGGGGATGAAAGGGAGGGTTCGGTGGGCAATGGCATCGATCGGGAGGTGTTTCCTTATCGGCGGGGAGGGGACAGCGGTTTTCCACAATAGGGGAGCATAGACCGATGTCAGGCCCCGCGTGTGGTGACGGTGGTCGTCGAGGGCCCTGAAGGGGGACGAAGTTGGGAATGTGGGGTGGAGCCTGGCGGTCGCTGGGTTTGCCTCCGGCGGGAGGCATACAAGCCTTATGGCTGCAAGCCTTTGGCAGTGACGTAACAGAAGGGGCATGGGGGGCAGGGCTGATTCACAAGCTAGGATGCCGACTGGTGTTGAGGAGAAACAGTTCGTGACCCACCTCTGGACCGCCCTCCAGAAGACCGACATGCGGTCAAGGAGGGTGAGGCTTGGCGAGAAGAGGTCTGCGCCGTAGAGGAGGATCGGGGATATCAGTGATGACGCCAGCCGATGGCAGAGGTAGGGAGGGAGGCCTTCTCCTGGCCTGGACAGTCTTTTGATGGTGGAGAAGGCCCCCTGGGCCAGTCCAAGTCTTCTGACGAAGTGGGAGGTGGTACCCCTAGTACCTGAAGTGGAGGAGGGCTCGAACCAATAACCGAGCCACCTTATCAGTTTGGAGGGGCGGAAGACAAGGTCGTCCAGCCGGACTGGGATTTGTGGTGGGGGTATCTTCTGAGAGGGCGTCTCCCAGTGCATGAGCTCGGTTTTCGGGATCGAGAAGGACACTCCCAGCCTGCCAGCCTTCCGCTGGAGCACACTGGTGATGCCTTGCAGCCTTTGGATGTTCCTCCTATAAGAGCTCGAGGCAACCGTGACCGCGAAGTCGTCCACGTAGGACAGGATGAGTCCCCTAGGGATCGAGAAATGGAGGGTTGAAACGTAAATAACAAAACGAAGGGGGGAGATCGGAGAGCCTTGTGGGGTTCCAACGGATACGGGCGAAAAGATCTGAGGCGCGCCTTGGAAGATCAGGCGGCAGGAGCGGCCGTGGAGGAAAGACCTTATCCACGAGACCATGTAGGGGTTGACCGCCTTAGTAGCGAGTCTGTTGCAGAGGATCGGGGCGTAGACATTGTCGAAGCCTCCCTTTATGTCTAGGAAGAGGGTCGAGACCTTGAGCTTGGGACGCATGAACAGTTGAACCTCGTGGGAGAGGGTAGCCGCTGCGTCAAAGGTACTCAGACCAGGTAGGGAGCCAGTCTGGTTGGGGGAGAGTAGGCCCAGGAAACGAGCGAGGGCAGAGAGTCGGTTCGCCATCACCCTTTCGAGGATCTTGGAGACAGTCTCAAGGAGGACGATGATGCTGAACGATGAGGTGGTGTCATATGAAGGTTTGCCAGGTTTGTCCAGCACTATGCCGTTGGCCTTTTTTAGGGAGGGGGGGTAGTGCCCGTATCTAACCAGCGGGCCCAGGAGGGATGTGAGGATGGTCGGGTTTATTGAGTGGACCTTCTTCCGGACCAAGTATGGTATCTGATCCGGCCCAGGAGCAGAGGATGAAGAGGACTTCCGAAGTGCTGTCGTTATCTCCTCCGCTGACAGCTCCGGGACATCTTTGAATTCACGTAGGATGTGAGGGGGGGGGGAGGACCCTTTCTCTGGGAAGAAGTGTTCGAGGAGGGCTTTGTTGATCTCACTGGGGGTCTCTGCCCCCCGGGATTTGAGGGAATCTGTCGGGTGGTCTTCTGAACGCGAACCTTTTCATCGTCCAGAGGGACTGGGGGTTGGCTGTTTGGAGGAAGTTCTTCCAGTAGTCGTTTTTGGCCTTCTTTATCGCCTTGAAGTACAGGAGGCGTGCCTTCCTGCATAGCTCTATCGATGATGGGAGGGGGTCTCTTCGGGCCGTTCGAACAGAGGAGTGGAAAGCTGATCTTTGTGCTGTTAGGTTGGGGGTCCACCAGGGTTTTGACCTGTGGGAGGGCCTCTTGTCGGGGGTGTGACTTTTAAGCTGGGATCTTATCCTGTCCAAGGCTGTATCAAACCAAATTGACAGCGTTCTTAGCGTAGAGAGCGGGGGAGGGGGGTAGAACATCATCTTTTTTAGCCCTTCCTCGAGGGCGGGCCAGTCGGAATTTGTCCAAGATGGAGAGGGGGGAGGGGGGCGAGCCAGGGGCTCCGAGAGTGTGACAAGGATCGGGACATGGTCTGAGCCCGTCGGGGGGAGGGGTGTGCTCCAAGAGCGGAAGTTAGGCGAGAGGGGGGCATTGGCGAACGCCAGGTCTATCACCGAGGGACGGAGGTTTGAATCAAAGGGGAAGTAGGTGAGGGTACCGGGTATGTTCAGGAGGCAGAAGCCTTCACCGGCGGCTTTCTCAAAAAATGGGGAGGATGTCCCTAGGTCCTGGATCGAGAAGAGGCGACCCGGGTCAGCAGAGGGGTGGTGGATGTTGAAGTCCCCTACGACCAGCGTGGGGGAGGTTGTGGAGGGGAACGCGGCATCAGGCGAGATGGTTCTTTTGAAGGGGGAGCCATCCCAGGTGCTGTAGAGGTTTACCACGTGGAACTTGGTTGTAAAGGAATGAAAAAATCCAACTGACGAAAAGAAGTCCATTGCCATCCAGTCTCTTGCTTCGGAAAAAACGGGAAGAACCGAGAACTGTTGCGTGGCGGGCAGGTTGAGGTAGCATGCCACCTTGGGCTTGCCACCATTGGGGCAGGGGGGCAAAAAGGATTTAAAATTTGCAAACGCAGGGGGCTTTCCCCTATACATCGGGGGGTCTTGAAGAGCAACAAGTGTGGGGGGGGAGACCAGCAACGAAAAGGAATTAAACAAGGAAAGAAACACATCCCAGCTTCCCAAGCAGTTGTGTTGTAGAATGGAGATGGATTTATCGGAGCCCGTTGCCAGCACGGAACTCATAGGGGAGGTGTGACCAGCCATTACACGCCTTCCGGCGTCTCAGGCTGTGGGATAGGAGTGGGAGTCGCCTGCTATGCGGGGTTGGGCAGGGCACCTCCTTGGGGTTTCGGAACGTTTGTGGGGGGACGTGTCGGGGGGGCATCACCACGCCTAGGGCGGGGTGTCTCAAAATCGATGGGGGGTAGGACGGGTCGTGCACCAGCTGAAGGACCCTCGCCGGAGTCGTTCGACGTGTCCATTCCTTCCTCATCCTTCGGTAGAGGGGGTTCCCTGCGTAGAGCAGGGGGGGCGGGTCTCGATGGGCAGTCTCGAGCGAAGGCCGGGTGGGGGCCCCTGCAGACGGCGCAGAGCGGGGGAGAGGTCGGGCAGCAGTTGGCGACTGCTCTGAGGTTTCCGCCCTTCGGGCAGGTAGGGTTCTGGCATCTGTGTGCCTGCTTTCTGTGGGAGAGGGCGCAGATGGGGCAGACCAGATGGTCAACCTTGCATCTAGCTGAGTGGTGTCCGTATTCATGACAGTTACGGCATTGAGTGAGGCTGTTAGCCGAGTATGCCCTCTCGATCTTACATCGCGAGGAGAACAGGTAAGAGTTGCCCAACATTGTGGCCTCATTTTCCGGGGCCACCGTGACCACTACCGAGGTTGCTTTTTTTTGGGTTTGGGAACTGCGGTCGGGGTTGAGGTATCGGGCAGAGAGGATCTGGATGTTTTTGACGTTGAGGATGGTGTTTGACAGAGACTGGAACAGGTCGCCGTCGTCTTCAGGGAGGTATGCAACGGGGAGGGAGTGAACGGCAAGTTGGATTTCGTTAGNCGTTGCCAGCACGGAACTCACAGGGGAAGTGTGACCAACCATTACACGCCTTCCGGCGTCTCAGGCTGTGGGATAGGAGTGGGAGTCGCCTGCCATGCGGGGTTGGGCAGGGCACCTCCTTGGGGTTTCAATACGTTTGTGGGGGGACGTGTCAGGGAGGCATCACCACGCCTAGGGCGGCGTGTCTCAAAATCGATGGGGGGTAGGAGGGGTCGTGCACCAGTTGAAGGACCCACGCCGGAGTCGTTCGACGTGTCCATTCCTTCCTCATCCTACGGTAGAGGGGGTTCCCTGCGCAGAGCAGGGGGGGCGGGTCTCGATGGGCAGTCTCGAGCGAAGGCCGGGTGGGGGCCCCTGCAGACGGCGCAGAGTGGGGGAGAGGTCGGGCAGCAGTTGGCGACTGCTCTGAGGTTTCCGCCCTTCGGGCAGGTAGGGTACTGGCATCTGTGTGCCTGCTTTCTGTGGGAGAGGGCGCAGATGGGGCAGACCGGATGGTCAACCTTGCATCTAGCTGAGTGGTGTCCGTATTCATGACAGTTAGGGCATTGAGTGAGGCCGTTAGCCGAGTATGCCCTCTCGATCTTGCATCAAGAGGAGAAAAGGTAAGAGTTGCCCAACATTGTGACCTCATTTTCCGGGGCCACCGTGACCACTACCGAGGTTGCCTTTTTTTGGGCTCGGGAACTGCGGTCGGGGTTGAGGTATCGGGCAGAGAGGATCTGGACGTTTTTGACGTGGAGGATGGTGTTTGACAGAGACTGGAACAGGTCGCCGTCGTCTTCAGGGAGGTATGCAACGGGGAGGGAGTGAACGGCAAGTTGGATTTCGTTAGGTGCCGGGCGGAAGGGGAGCCAAGGGGAGTCCCCGACTGTGAAAGATTGGTTTAGTTTTGCAGCAAGTGCTTCGTAGTAGGGGGCGTAGGAGGTGGAGGGAACAAAGGGTGAGAAAGCGAGGTGAGTAACTGCTCCTCTGTCATTCACCGATGCAGAGAAGGACAGGGGGAGGTTGCAGCCGGCCTCTCTTAAGACCGAGGCGGCGGAGTCTGGGAATGATGCAGCAATAAGTTCGGCTTGGTGGTGGGGGAAGGGGGAGGAGCGAGGGGCCAAGAAGCGTCTCTCGGCTGCCGGAAGGCTCTGGGGCCCCTTAACCGGGGCTGGTTCGGCCGTACCAGACGCAACCTGGGCAGCAGTCGCGGTGTTCTTGCCTTTGCTCGACTTGCCCTTCCTCTTCTGACCAGACGAGGCGGCTTGAGCGTAGGAGGAGGGACCGGACTGGGCCGATGATGATGGGACTGGGTGGAACTCGGAGGCAGGTGGGTACTTCCCCTCTCGGAAGGTCTGGGCCTCCCAAGAGCGAGGGAATTTCGCCACGTAGGCGGCCGGGTTACCATACCACTTCTGGTCCTTGGTGCTGTAGCAGGGGATGTCTGTGTCGCCCCCACCCACATAGAGTGGGGTGAGTTCGTCGGCATGGGTGGGGGCGGAGTCGACTGGTGCTTTCTCCTTACCCTTTTTGGATGGGGCCACCCGAGCCGTCCTCGACGTGGCTTGCATGGGAGCATTTTGTTGGGGTGGGGGCTGTTGGTGGCGTGATGGTTGGGGAAGGGGGGTGGTCAGACGGGACGCTAGGTCTCAGACCGAGATCTGGAGGGCGGCTAGTGAGGCCGCCGTAGTGTTCTCAGAGGGGGGGGGTGGGGGGGGAACAGAGGGTTTCGCCTTGCGCGCATGGAGGTCGTCGATTTGGCCTGAGAGTCTTGCGACCTTGAGCGCTAGTTCGTCTATCTGAGTGGATAGGGTCCTGGAGGCCAGGAGCGAGGTGCATAGAAGGGGGAGAATGACGGCTTCGCCTGGCGATAGGTCGTCTAGTTCTCCTGAGCTGATCGGGGGGAATAGCTGTGGGGATACTCCTGCATCTGTCGTCGCGTTTTCGAGCAGGGCTAGCAGTAGTGGGACATGAGGGCGGATTCCTGACACCGAGGAGTGTTCCGAGGGGGGGAGGGGAACCGAGGACATTCCTGACTAGGCAGTGAGGCCTCAGCCAGAAGGCTTTAGGGGGAGCACGATTGTGTGGGCACACCGGACGCTGATGGTGTTGAAGGCTAGGTGTAAATGTAGGGGGGGAAAAATAGCGGAAGCGGAGCGTGGCCTATCTACTCGGCCCTAATGGCCTCCTTATATAGTTGCCCTTCACGCCCTTGTGACTCACTCCTCAAGTCACGCGCCACATATGACTCACAACTGCGAGTCATACCAAAACATCATAAACTAGTCATATCACCGAAGTGGTCACATACGCAAAACCCATGACCTCTAAATGAGGTCATGTGCGAAACATAACATATTATCATAACCATATTATATGACCGAAGTGGTCATATGTGCGAGACCCATGACCTCTAATGAGGTCATGTGTGAAACATAACATACCTATGACTCATAACTATGAGTCATGTGAAAACCTCTTCCTTGCTAAGCTACATTCATCACAATAATCTACTATCTCTGTATGCAAAACTATCTCTGGAGTAGGTGTAAGTGAGGCCTTGGTATAACAATGAGTAACTTACCATGATGCAGAAATGAATAACAGAGCACAGACTCTATCAAAACAGATCTAGGTGAAGGTACATGGAATACTGTATAAGAATAAGCTGGCCATATATATTCTCTTTCGAATAGTCTCTATAAAAGTATTAGGTGTTAACTTCATTAGGGCTCAGAGTTATTAAGTATATCAATATTCCCATATAGGGAAAGTCTGTATTTCATAATACGATAGCTGGAATTCTAATTTTAAGAGTCATAACTCACTATTGAGTCAATATTAACTTTATACAAGGTATAAAAAGAATGGGAAGGGGGAAGGAAAGAAGGAATAGAAATATACAACTGAATAAGTCAACAAAATATCAGAAATGCCTCCAATTCGAAGTATCAATAGTTGTCTAGGTCCTAAAGCAAAACATATTGCCAATCATCAGCTCCGAGAACCAGATTTGAAGCCTATCGGATATATTGAGCAGGCCTACAGCCAAAAGCAAAAGATTGAGGTCCTGGTTTTCCTTCACCATCATCGAATTCCACTTTCACGACCAGGAGAATACCTTAGTCCAATTCAGTGAGAAGCGGCCAACTAATACCAAATTCTACAATTCTACAATGTACAGTTGATGACTAAGTTTGGAGATAGCAGAAAACAGATAGAAATAGAGAGAACTTATCAGTAAAGCGAAATGAAAGTTTCGCATGTCTTTCTCATATCCTATGGCCGCAATTGGAAACTCAACTATTTGAGGTTTTTCAGAATCAGTGAGCAGGAAGAAAGACAGTACGCCAGGAGTGGTTTCAGATTTAGACACAATTTTGTTTTTGAGAGATATATTCTAGTGGTATTTCAAATATCTTTCTATTTAGTAACAGATGGTTCCATAGATTCCTAGGATGACATAAAATCAGTTTATGTAATATCAACAAGAAGGTCCAGAAAGTTCCCTAAAATTATGAGATCTTGATACTCAACTGACTATGCTTCAATCAGCGCAATTCTCAACCTTGAGTTTTCTCCTTTTGGCATATCACTCTTTCCAACCTTTTCAGCTGGTCTGAGTTGTCAAATATTTGCAATTTAGATGAAACTCCTATACTATTTGAGTATCTGGAATGGAAAACATACCATATAGTAGGAGAGAAAACAGTTTGGGTGAAAAAGAGTAGATCAGGATGGGATAAATGACAAGCAAGTCTAGTTTTATATATGTTTACTAATAGGGTCCCATATATCCCTTCAATAGTAAATTTCCATGGCACTGGCCAATGGCTCAGAGCTGAAAGTGCCAAATACTATGTTGGAGTACTTATTAAGTTTAATGCTATTGCTTATATGAACGATCGACTCTTCGAACATTATATTACTGAGTATCTTATCTCTATTCTTAGCGGCTGTTTGACTCTCTTCACTCTAGACTTAATGGAGTCATATAAAATGCCTGTAATTTTCAATCTTCTATGCAACAATAATATTATACTCTCTCTTCTGCCTAGAGAGTACACCAGACTAGTTTAACCTTTGAATGTGTCTGTCACTAAACCATTCAAGGAACTGGTAAGAAAACTTATAGATAAGAAAATCTTTGAACTTGAACCAATAGATTAAAGTTACAATCTCTAATCGGTATTAGTTCTCAACAATGGGTAGACAATACTTCTCTTCTCTTCTTTTGCGTGACAATAGCTCTTAGGTCTATGCCTACGATAAGGTAGGAGAGATTTTCATATCTCTGGTCCTTATCACCTATCGTACTCTTTCTTCAACTATACTCGCATAGTAGAGTTCTCGTCTCTCAGATGTGTATTCGTAAAGAGCGTAAAGGTTTTTATATTCATAAAAGCATAAAGTAATAAGTACAAAAGTACCTTAGAACAAAGGGTGAAGAGCTTATCTCCTCGGTCCTAGAGACCTCCTGTTAGGCGGATGCTGATTTCTAGTATAGGTGAGGCATGTAGGCCAAGTCCTTCATTTGGAGAATCTGTCGAGGAAGGCTCATCTTGATAAAATAGGTAAAGTAAAGATTTATAAGGTAACATCCTCTGTCTCCACTACACCTCTGGTGATTGAAATTTATTTCCTAATTAGGATAAACTCAACACCACATCAAACTATCACCACTTTTCGGTCTGCACCCTCCCCTAGGGGGGGGTGTAGGCTATTTCTTTCTATTTTTCTAGGCTTTGAGTCTTTCTATTCTTCCCCTTCCCCTTGGGTTTCACCCCTTGAGGATATCCCAACCTCCTCTTCCAGCATCTCACGATGCTGGGTACCTCACTTACCCCGCTTTTGCTAGGCCTTGCTTAGCATTAGCATGGTCAGGTTTCTTTCTTTTCATTACTACAGGCAGCTGGAAACACAGTTTGCGGTACGCGTTTACAATGGATTCCTGTATCCCTCCCCTAAAGAAACTGAAGGGTTGTGTCAGGTCTCCTCAACAGGCTACGGTCGATTATGCCACCCTACTCCTCTCCATCCTACTCCTCCAACTGGTGGTATCCTATTCACTAAGTGACGCTATCTCTCAGAGAATGAGAGACTACATGAGAGATGTGGTAATACAGCAGTTAGTTTACCTGGGAGTTTTCTTGGAGGCCGCCTAGTAGGACATGAACACGATCCTAATAGTTGTTTTGACACTTAGGTCTACCCCTCCTTCATACTTTCTCGGTTGCAATTGGCTAGCACCCTACTACTACCACAGGCTGGTACCCTACTGCTACCCCCCCACCTTAGCTGGTACCTTACTGCCTTCTATACTTTCTGCTGGTTACGGACCAGTACCACCCCCTCCTGCTGGTACCTTACTACCACTTCTTCCTGGTCGGCACCTCAGCTGCCGGCCTCCCCACCAGGCCTGGTTTTCTGGCGGACCTCTGGAGGTTCTTGGGCCCTGCCACATGCCTTCCTCCAGCTTCGGATAGGCTTCTCTTACTTTTGTTTCCTTTGCCTCTATTGCCAAGCCTATTGGGTGTAGGGTATGTCTACCTTCTTCTGTGCTCAGCCCTGGTACTGTTATAGTGACCTCACTATATCTGAATAGCTTAGGCCATATGGTGTTCCTTAGAGTTCAGTTTATGGGCTTTCATTAGTTTGTGGTTTCTTTCTGTTGTTTTAGTTGGTTCACTATTAGGGTTTTAGGATTTCTCTTATGTTGTGTGTCTGTGGAGGTTTTAGGTTCATGTGCACTGTAGCGGCTGTAGTTTGGGAGAGTTTTTTATACCGACTTGCTTTTTGACTTGACGGTTTTTCTTTAGCCTTTCTGAGCCAGGGCAGAGGTGGAGGTTTAGGTCTACATAGCTTGCACTGATGTGACCTTGTTCCTTAATACTAAATGAAAATGATTTGAAAAAAAAGAAACAAAAAAAAAAAAAAGGGGAGAAAAAGAAGATTTATAAGGTAAACAATTTTATATTGATAAGATCTCTTCTCCGTTACTTGATGATGACTGTAAAGCTCAGGAGGCATTGCAATATTTATATCCCACATCTGAGTGTTCGCAGACTACTTCTAACTACTTTGCCTCTAAGGTACCACTCTGATTTTAATATACAAACATCCAGAATCTTACAAGTGTGAACACCATTTGACCCTGAAACTTATTACACCCTTTCACGGTTATGGAATAGTATTCCTCCTTTGAGATAACTGCGCTATTTGTTATACCAAACAATGGCCTTCAACTTTGTTGTCCGCATAGACTATTATATTACTTTAGTCTTGTTGACTATCGTTCCAATAGTCTCTTCAGTCATGAAGTGATCAAGTTCATGCCAGGCCACCTAGTGTCAATCACAAGTCGGAGCCCAACGTGTCAATGTCTTAAGGGTCTCCGACTTATCTCGGTATTCCTTTCTGAGTGTACTACCTCTTGGTCTGCCAGCCTCTGTAGAGGGGGCCTATTACTAGGACCAACCAACCTACAGCTAATTTCACAAGGGTATGGGTGGATCCGGTATGTCCTTAATAGCCTTGACTACTGGGACATCCTCTTGGAGTAATTAGCCAAAAACGTCCCATGACCTTCGGTCTATAGTTTTGGAAGCCTAACTTTGAAGCCTACTATCTCAATACGCCTGTGACGGACTTCTTCCGTTTCACTTCCCAGATGTCGCCAAAGGTTCCCTCTCATGTAACCTGTGAACAGCATGCAGTCAGACGGATGGCAGTGACATATATGGTATTATGATCTGGACTTCATTGATGTGATATTTTAGTCATAGGATGCAACTCTTGAAATCTGGCTAATGATGTACGGGTTCTATAAAAGGCCCGTAGAATAGTGTTCGCACTCCGGAAAATTGAGGGTCTGTACATAGTTACCCTACCATGGGTCTGTACATATTTCTTGTCTTGGATTTCCATATGCCTAACATGTGCTCTCTCCTACCAGGCTTCTCCTCAAATGCTTTCATAACTTTTTATATTTTTCTAAATTCCTTTTAAGACTCAATATGATCAGGGTAAAAAACCTCCCATATTTGCTTGGCCATGGTAGGAAAACATTTTCCTCACTATCTTACTTCTGCTCTTCCTAGCATGTCCAGATTTTCATTATGAAAATTCTCCACAATTTCCTCTACGTTTTCCATACCGGTAGCCTGCTCCCATATGTTCTCATCTTCTGAACACCTTTGCCATTTGACGAAGTACCACATTTCCTGCTTCTCTTGATAGTGACCGCGTACCCATTTTCTGTAAGAATAAATCCCGCTTCTTACTATTTTTTCAACCTCCCATTGTAGATCACTGTCAATGTCCTCCAGTTCTCTAGGGGGTTGCTGGCGATTATCATAAACTGATTCATGATAGGGTTCCAAGAGTGCGACAAGGAATATGGGATGAATGTTCCATCGATCAGATATATTGAGCTTGAAGGTACGCAATATGCACTTCTCCATGATTTGGAAAGGACCCTATATCTTTGAGCTTAACTTCTCTGATTTTTGTCAGATGCAAATGTTTTTTGTATTTAACATTACTTTGTGCCTAATCTTGAAGTCCAGCTATTGTCTAGCTTTCCGGTCATAATATTTTGACATTCCTTCCCATTTCTTTTCTAGTGACCCTCTTGCTTGCTCATGAATCGTCTTAATCTAGTTCACATAGAGTGTGGCTCCTAGATTTTGAGCTTCACACTCCTTCATCCATGCAGTCTGTGGATGGAATCCGTAGTTCACATAGAATGGCGACATCCCATATCTGTTAGCAGGGGAGTTGTTATAGGCATGTTCAGCTAGTGATAGTAACTGATACCAGTCATCCTGATCATAGTTGACAAACCTTCGCGGGTATCCTTCCAGCACTTAGTTGGTACATTCAGTCTGTCAGTCAGTTTGAGGGTAGTATGCTGTTAACATTCTTCGCTTAATTTTCAGCGCTTTGCAGAGGGATTCCCAGAATTCTCCTGCGAACTTTGAGTTCATATCCAAGACGATTTCGGTTGGTAGGCCATGCAGCCTTTATACTTCTTTCAAGAATGCATTTGCAACATCCTTGGCTATAGCCGAGGTCTGAAGTCCGATGAAATGTGCCATCTTTATAAATCGATCAACTACTACCATTATTTGAGTGCATCATTGCGACTCTGGTAGCTCTGTGAGGAAGTCCACTGAGATTGACACCCATGCTGCATAGGGGATTTGCAATGGTTGTAATAATCCATACTTAGCATGTCTTGGCGATTTGTTATATTGACAGTCATCACAGGATTGAACATAGTCGTTGACCCATTCTGCAAGTCCTTTCTAGTAGAAGTCCCGCATAATAATTTCCAAGGTTTTTTCTTGTTTGAAATGTCCTGCAACTTTTACATCATAACATCCATCTGCGATCTTGGTGTATAGCATCTGACTATTTGGTACAAACAGTCTTTGCTTATAGTATAATAGGTTGTTAGTTAAGATCCAATCCTTGGGGAAATCTTTTCCTTCATCTTGTAACCTAATAAGTTCTTTCCTCTGTTGCCTCCAAGCTGCGTCCATTCAGATAGCTGCCTGTATCTTGCTTCAGAATTCAGGATTAAACTGCTTCATACCCTTTTGCAGGATAATGGTGTTTGATATTAGAACTTTTTCTGGTACTTCTGAAATATCATACCAATCTTCGTTGTCTTTAGCCAAGACCTGTAGGTAGCTGATGTTAGGTTCCTGTTCCTTCACGATCAAGGTTCTTATCACTATATTAGTACTTTCGAATCATGCGGTTCCTCGTTTTGTTTCTCTCAAGTCGTCTACTTCCATCATGTCCGAGGTATTGACCTTTTCTACGACCAACTGAGCTATGCGATCACCCATTTTTATTTGGCAGTTCACATCCTTATGGTTGAATAGTATGACTTTGAGTTTACCTGTGTAATCAGCATCGATTACTCCTGCTCCGGTGGAGATTCCGCTTCAAACTGCTAATCTGCTTCTTGGAGCAACTCTTCCGTAAGTTGCTTCTGGTAGACCTACAGCTATCCCCGTCCTTATTAATACTTGTCTATATTTCGGGACAATGTCCTCCTCTATGGCATACAGGTCATGTCCTGCCACTATTCTTGAGCCTTTTAGTGGCAAGTATGCTTTTTTACTCAATCTCTTGACCCTAATCATGGGTTCCTTTCCACCTCTTCGAGGTTCAAAATCCAAATCCTTTTCTCCATCCCAGTCTTCTCCCTCATTACCTACCCTCGCTACTAGTGATCCTAAGAAATTTTCTGGTTTCAAAATTTTCTGTTCATGATGTATAGCTCCCTCCTCAGGATAGTACTCTAGCTGTCTGCTTAATGTGTCTGGCTTTCCGCCCTTTGTGCCTGGTCGGTATATAATATGAAAATTGTATTCAACTAACTTCTGAGCCCATCGAATTTGACGACCACTCTAGACTTTTGAGGTGTGGAAGTATTGTAGGTTCTGATAGTCGGTAAAGACTGTAAGCGGTTTTTCCTATTCTGATCAAGTAGTGTCTCCATTCCTTAAATGCTTCGAGGATCACATGAAGTTCTTTATCATGAATTTCATAATTACGCTCCGCCAAATTTAGTTTTCTGAAATAGAATGCTACTGGGTGTAACCTTTTCTCAAAGTATTGAGAAAGAATGCAACTGTGTGTGAAATCACTAGAATCGGTTTCCACCACTATTTTTCTTTCCGGAAAGAAGTGGTGGAGTATGGGAGCTGTAGTGAATTGGTATTTTAATTCTTCGAATACTGTATCCTGCTCAACTCCTCATTTGAAATTCTTAGGATTTTCTTGTAATGTCTCGGTTATGGGTTTGCAAATAGCTGAGAAGTTTTTAATAAATCGTCAGAAGAAGTTAACAAATCCAATAAAGACTTGTACTTCTCTGACTGACTTAGGTGCTTTCCACACCATTATGGATTCCACCTTGCAAGTGCTCATTGACACCCCATCAACTACTACCATATAGCCGAGGAATTCTACCTTTGTAGTATGGAAGGTTGATTTCTTTAGTGATACTGCCAATTGAAAGTCTGATAGACTTTGCAAAATCCTTTTGACAGCTTCGATATATTCCTTTTCGTCCTTTGAGTCAATGAGAATATCATCAACGTAACACACGACTCTAACATCAAGGTATTCCTTAAGTACTTAGTTCACCATATCTTGAAAAGTTGCTGCAGTATTAACCAAGCCAAAAGGCATGACCTTATATTGATAGTGTCCGTATCTTTTACGGAATGCCATCTTTCATTCATCTCATTCCTTTATCCGAATCAAGTGGTAACCATCCTTAAGGTCTAACTTGGTGAAGATCTTGGCACTGGCTACTCATTCTTGGATTTCGGACATTAGTGGAAGGGGATGTTTGTTGAGGATAGTAATCTTATTTAGATTTCGGTAATCTACAACTAGACGTAATCTGACATCTGATTTAAGTACGAATAATATGGGTGCTCATGCTGTTGATTGACTCCAAGTGATCTTTCCTTATTTGATCATAGTTTCCAAGTATTCCCGTAAAGCCTTAAGCTGTTTTCGCATAGTGGATATATCAGCCTCCAGGGGAGAGTTGACCCTGGAATCAACTTGATCTCATGATCGAAGGTTCGTCTTGGAGCTAATTTTTCTGCCATCTAAGGTTCAAACAAATGTTTGTAATGCCAGTATTTCTTTTGTAATGATTCGAGTTCCACCATATTCTCAATGGCTCCGATTCGTCTAATCTGATACCCATTAGGATTCCAAGCAACTGATTCGTCATATTCAAACATATCTACTATTCCTTCATCTTCTTCCACACAGTTTTCACAACTTGTTGCGGAGAAGGTTCAATTTTCTGTATCTTCTATGTGAGACACTGGGTGTTCATGATGCCACCAACCAAATGGAATCATCATTCTATAATAATCTGCTTTAGCCACTTCACATGACACTTCAGAGATGTGTCGGTTTTTTCCAATTTCCAACTTTATAGGTAGGGTATAACATTTCTCTCCCAAGGCGACTGATAATCCATCAAAGCCTAAGATATCAACTGCATTATTGCATTCAGTAATGGGAATGCGAAGGTCTTCAACTAGGTCCTTATTGATAAGGAACACATTGGATCTCGCGTCTAATAAGACTTTAACTTTGTATCACTTATTGAGTATATGGAGGTAAGCGATCTCCTCCGGACAATTGTATCGTCTTGGTTTCAGAGCGGCTATTTCTGCGCATTTAGCGCAGATAAGACTTTCTTGGTTTTTGCGTTTAGGCATCATTGGTGTTAGGTGTAGGTAACTATATGTTTGTTACTACTCCCACATAGTTTAGGCCATTGAGGTCTCCTCAGACAAACTAGTAACTCTTGAGTTCTAACAATCTGGGTCCACATACTAAGCAGCGTTTCACCAATACGCAATTGCGTATGACCAGCTTTCAGGCTGGATGCCTTCTCCTGACACTTCAAACTTAGACTTAGAGCAGATTTTCTGGCGGTTATTAGCCATTTTACTCCCCTGGTGTAGGGTTCCTGTTTCCACTGATCCTTTCCCTTCAGATTTCAGTTATCCATCCAGCTACCTCAGAGGGGCCTTGCACATCAAAGCGATACATCCCTACTCTACACTCTGGTCAGAAGGGAGAATAGTACATACGTATAATACGACTCAGACCCGTGTGGTAGGTAGAACGGCCCGCGTTGGTTATCCTCTAGTTGTGTATTATTATCAGGTAGATCTTACTTTGCTATGTTCTAACTTCTTCCGTATAGTAACTTGCTTGCACAAGGGTAGCAGGCGGCCACAAGATGACTCGAGGAACTTCATACTGTTGGCTCCCAGGTCATATGGGCATGTTGACTATCCTCTCTTTCCGTTAAGACTCTCCATATATTGATTCTTGTATTCGAGCTTGCAAGTCCCTCATGGGGTCCCTTCAATTGGAGCCTCCTTGCATTGATTCCGAGAAGAGAGACTTGCTTTGCGCCACTTTGATCATTTTGAGTTTCGACTCCCATAGTTGCATATAGAATACCCGATCCCCATCATGGTCAGTGCCCAATACACCCCAGCCTAAGGGGGTTCCCATTTCGATTCCAGTTCCATATGGACGCTAAATACCCAAACGCCGTCGCTATTTGTGCCAATTAACTGACCTAGGTCATTTCTTCGTCATCTGCCAGTTCTCAGATCCTATTCATTTGGGGTAGTTGCTGGATGGTAGTGACTCTGCGTGCTAGTTTATCCTTTACAATAGCCAATCTAGTACATCGAATTCTTATTTTGATCGGTCTAGAGCTGACCTTCGCCGCCAATATATGGGCATCTCCCCAACATGTTTGGTGGGTGTGGTTTTTATTTCCACACCGTGTACAATCTCTGTCTCGCCTCTGAGTATCTATCATACTTTGCGGGATACCGGTTCGGGCCTGGTCAAAGTTTGTATGGGTGGTCTTAGTTGCACCTCCCAACCTTTTCCTAGGTTTTTTTGGTTCATTGTCCCTTTTCTGCTTTCATCATCGGGCTCCACCTCCCTTGACATAAGGTTTAGTATCCCTTTGTCCCGTTGACTTAGAGTCCTATCAGTCTTCTTTTTTGACCTCTTGGACTATCTTTGGCTTGGACGGTTTGTCTCTTGCAAGTTTTTCTCCAGTGAGAAGTGACTCTTCCGATTGACCGCATAGCCGGAGCACTTCTTTCCATTCTTGATCCATCATATATTGCAAGGCCGACTACCTGCGGACAATTTGTTTTGTAAGTTTGTTTTCAACTTCCTCTCTCTAGGATTCTCTGGTCATGCGTGCCCATATGATTAGGTTGTGCATGACCGTGAGGTACCGTTCGATACTGTCCTCATACTCGACCAGCTTCATAGCTCGATGTGCTTGTCTTTCCGCTTCGACCGTGGTGAACCGCTCGATCATGTCATTTTCAAAGCGAGTATATGTAGCCAGTTCTGGCTACTGGGTTTCCTCTTGAAGTCTGACCATAACCTTCTGATACCAAATGGTGTAAGGAAGTACTATATCTCCCTTAGTACGGTTGAGCACATATATAACTCATTCCCGGACATCGTTCCAGATTCACAGATTTCTTTCGAAATAGTCAGTGCATTTTATAATCCATACATATATATTTTGTGTGGATTTGTCCTTAAAGAATGGAGGTGGTTCTGATGGTCACTTAATGTTTAGCACCATCATATTGGCAAGTGTTTCTGCCATATTAGACTGGCCTGGTGTCTGTCCTTGCCAGCCATGGCTTGGACTTCCTCTCCTTCTTCATCTCTCATCATCATCGTTATCATCATCGCTAAGATCTCTTGGGTCCCCTCCCTGGGTACCTGAGGGGGATGCATCAGCGGCTTCTTCCCCTTTCCCCTTTTCCCTTTGCATAGGTGGGGCATAATACTCTTCATCATCTGCCTCTTCGACTGCGGATAAGGGTTCTGGTCCTGCCGCTTCCAGACTTGGTACAGCAGCCCGTATCTCATTTAACACTACCATTAATACCTTTAGAGTATTATTTATCTACTTGTTTTGCCACTGTTGCTGGTCTAGAGATCTGCATATCTCCGCTTGGCGAGTATTGCTATTTAGACACCCTTGTGTTAGGGTACGGTTGACCTCTCTTTTACCAGTGATGCTTTGAGCACGAAATTCTAAGAATTCCATTCTTATGCTAGTAACTATCTGTTTTAGCGTCTGATCTCAACCTAATACCTCTTGGCTTTGTTGCCTGAAAGTTCCATGTAAGCTCGTAGTTACCTCTTCATGTTCCTGCTAATGCCTATCTTGAGCATCTATTTCTTTTGCTACTTCTCATTCCATTTCCTGTTAGATACCCTTCACCTCCTGTTCTATGCCTCTCCACTGCATCAACAAGATCACAATATCATTGTCATAGATATCTTGTTCATCGGCGATTTGCTGTTAAACCTTAAGTAGTTTTAATGTATTGTCTTAAGTGACTGCATTCAAATGTTTGAAGGCAATATTGGCTTGGTTGAGCGAGGTGTCTATATCTTGCCTTATTCGATCCAATGTTATCCCTAGACGGGTAGTCAGCATGACTAAGTTTGCAGCATGGTCTCCTCCTGGCTTTGGTATAGAGGATCATGATATCCAATGTGTACTTGCAACACTAGAGGCTCGGTGAAAGGGATTGGGTATAACTCCTCACCGGAATTGTGGCTCTTGAGGTATCAACAGGAAGGGGCTATGTATAGCTGAATCATCAGTTCCCGTTGTATCTGGTCAGGTGTTCATGCGTTCTCCCACTATTATTCTCTTTCTCAGGTCTTGAGCTATCTCAGCCATTGTGATTCTTTCCAGGTAGGCTAATTGTTCCAATAGTCCTAGATGAGTAATTAGCGGTACTTCATACCAGAGTTATTAATATTCTTTAAAGGGTTTAAGGAATCGTATCAATGGTATGCAATGTCTGAGGTGCTCTAGAGGTGTAGGTAAAAAAGGAATCAGGTAATATGATTCTGGATTCAGGACATGAATTTCCTTTTTCTCAAGGTTCAAGATGTACTTGTAGTACATATATAGGTTCTTAGGCCCAAGCCGAGGGTTGGGGTACTCCTTGGCTAACTGTGCCTGCTTTCTTGACTTCGGAGTACTGGGTACTGCAGTCGACGAGGTCTTCTGACTCAGTAGAACTCTACTCGAAGTTCAGACTATGCCAGATGTGATATATATAATTGAATTAATCCCTTGTTGGGATTTTGAAAGGGACTGTGAACCACAAAGGTTCCTGCATATATTCTTCTTCAATTTCAAACATCTTACTGACGAATATTTCTTCGAATATATGAGTGGAAATTGTGCAGTGAGGAGCTTCGAATATGTAATCGAAGCGAGAGCTGAGAGTGGAGTTTGAAGTAAACTTGTAGTTTATATAATGAGCCTTGGTAACAGGAGAACTATCAATATACTGTTAGGCAGACGCCGATCTCTCGTATAGCTGAGAGACATAGGCTAAAATCTTTGTTTAAAAAATCTGTCGAGGAAGGCTCATCTTGATAAAATAGGTAAAGTAAAAATTTATAAGGTAAACAATTTTATATTGATAAGATCTCTTCTACATTGCTTGATGATGCCTGTAAAGCTCAGGAGGCACTTCGATATTTATATCCAGTATCTGCATATTCGTGGACTGCTTCTAACTACTTTGCCCGCGAAGTACCACTCTGGGTTTAATACGCAAACGTCCAGAATCTTAAAAGTGCGAACACCTTTTGACCCTGAAACTTATCACACTATTTCACGGTTACGGAATAGTATTCTTCCTTTGAGATGACTGGGCTATTTGTTATACCAAATAACGGCGTTCAACTTAGTTGTCAGCATAGACTATTATATTACCTTAGTCTTATTGATTATTGTTCCAGTAGTCTCTTCAGTTATGAAGTGATCATGTTCATCCTGGGCTACCTAGTACCAATCGCAAGTCCAAGCCCAATGTGTCAACGACTTAAGGGTCTCCGACCTATCTAGGTCTTCTTTTCGGAGTGTGCTTCCCCTTGTTCCGCCGACATCCATAGAGGGGTCCTATTACTAGGACCAACTACCTACAGCTGGTTTCAGAAGGGTATGGATGGATCCGGTATGTTTTTAGTAGCCTCTGCTACTGGGACATCCTCTTGGAGTATTTTGCCTAAAACGTCCCGTCACTGTCAGCTCATAGTTTAGGAAGCCTAACTTTGAAGCCTACTATCTCAATACGCCTTCAATGGATTTCTTTCATTCTACTTCCCAGATTTTGCCAAAAGTCCCCTCTCATATATCCTGCGAACAGCATGCGGTCAGATGGATGGCGGCGATGTATATAGTGTTCTGAAGTAGGCTTCCTTGATGTGATATTTTAGTTATGAGACGCAACTCTTGAAATCTTGCTAATGTTGTGTGGGCCTGTTAGGCATATGGAAATCCGAGACATGTGCACAGACCTACGGTAGGGTAACTGCGCACAGACCCTCAATTTACCGGAGTGCCAACACCCCCCTCCGGCCCCCTTATGGGGCCCGCACGTCATTAGGGAGATTTCGAGAGTTGCGTCCCATAACTAAAATGTCACATCAATGAAGCCCACTTCATAACACCATATACATCGCCGCTGTCTGTCCGACCGCATGCTGTTCACAGGATATATGAGAGGGGACCTTTGGCGACATCTGGGAAGTGGAACGCAGGAGATCCGTCTGAGGCGCATTGAGATAGTAGGCTTCAAAGTTGGGCTTCCTAAACTATGGGCCGAAGGTGACGGGACGTTTTCGGAGAAATACTCTAGGAGGATATCCCAGTAGTGAAAGCTATTAGGGGTATACCGAATCCACCCATACCCTTCTGAGATCAGCTGTAGGTTTGTTGGTCCTAGTTATAGGACCCCTCTATGGAGGCCGGCGGACCAAGGGGAAGCATGCTCAGAATGAAAGACCTAGATAAGTCGGAGACCCTTAAGACGCTGACACGTCGGGCTGGGACTTGCGATTGGCACTAGGTGGCCCGGCATGAACCTGATCACTTTATGACCGAAGAGACGACTGGACAATAGTCAACAAGACTAAAGTCATATAAAAGTCTATGCGGACATCTAAGTTGGAGGCGGCGGTTTGGTATAACAAATAGCGCAGTCATCTCAACGGAGGAATACTATTCCGAGTCCGCGAAAGGCTGTGATAAGTTTCAGGGTCAGACGGTGTTCACACTTATAAGATTCTAGATGTTTGCGTATTAAAACTAGAGTGATACTTCGGAGGCATAGTAGTTAGAAGTAGTCCGCGAACACTCAGACGCGGAGTATAAATATCGAAGTGCCTCCCGAGCTTTACAGACATCATCAAGCAACGGAGAAGAGATCTTATCAATATAAAATTGTTTACCTTATAAATCTTTACCTTACGTTTATTTTATCAAGACGAGCCTTCCGCGACAGATTCTCCGAACAAAGATTTGGCCTACGTCCCTCAGTTATATACTTGAGTTTGGTGTCCGCCTAACAGTATATTGATAGTTCTCCTGTTACCAAGGCTCACTACATGAACTACGAGTTCACTTCAAACTCCACCGTTACCTCAGACTTCGATTACATTTTCGAAGCACCTCACTGTCCTATCTATATTCATTCCTTCGAAGAAATATTTGAAACCGAGCTGTTCGAAATCGAAGAAGAATATACGCAAGAACCCTCGTGGTTCACAGTACCTTTCGGGATCCAAACAATGGATCAATTCAATAGCATATCGTACCTGGCACGGTTCGGATTTTGAGTGGAATTCAACCGAGTCGGAAAGCTTCGTCGACTGGAGCACCCAGTGCTCTTTAAAGACGGAAGAGAAGGAAAAGGAAAACCCAGGCACAGTCATCCAGGGGCCAAACATCCCCTCGTCTTGGGACTAATACACTTTCATATGTACTATAAGTACATCCTAAACCTCGAAAAAAAGGAAATTCAGGTTTTGAGTCCAGAGTCGGACCAACCTAACCCTTTTATACCTACACCTCTAGAGTATCTCAAACATTGGATACCTGATATACGATTCCTTAAACCTTTTAAAGGATATCAAGAACTCTGGTACGAAGTACCAGTAATCACTCATCCAGGGCTACTAGAGCAGTTAGCCTATCTGGAACGTATCACCATGGCGGAAATACCTCAAGACCCGAGGAAAATAATACCGGCGGGTGAACCTATGGATACCCGACCGGACACCACGGATAAGGCGGATGATTCCGCCATTCATAGTCCCTTCCCTTCAACACCTCAGGAACCTTCCATTCCGGAGAGGAAATTTACCCTCTCACCGATCCTCTAGTGTTGCAAGCATGCATAGGATATCAAGGGCCTCTACTCCTAAACTAGGAGGAGACCACGCTGCAAACTTAGCCAGATTGGCTGCCCGTCTTGGGATAAGCTTGGGTCGAATAAGGCAGGATATAGACACGTTGCTCGACCAAGCCAACATTGCCTTCAAACATTTGAAGGGGGCAACCCAGGACAATACCTTAAAGTTAATTAAGGTACAGCAACAAATCGCAGATGGACAAGATGTCCATGACAACAAAATTGGGCTTTTGTTGATGCAGCTGGCAGCAGTAGAAGCAGAGGTCAAAGGGATTCAAGAGGAAATGATCCGGGAAGTGGCAAAGAAGATAGACGCCCAAGAAAGGCGTCAACAGGAACATGAAGAGGTAACCACGAGGTTACATGGAACGATCGGACACGAAAGCCAAGCAGCATTAGCCCGAAACCAGACTCTGGAACAGATGGTCCTCATTTTGTGAGCTGAATTCGTAGAATTCCGCGTGCAAAGCGTCACTCGTGAAAGAGAGGTCATCCGTACCCTAGGATAGATGCTGTTATATCATACTATCTGCCAGGTGTAAATCTGCCGATCTCAGGACCAGCAGCAATAGCAAAATAATTAGACTAACAATACCCTGAAGGTATTAACACAGTCGATAAACAGAATGTTGGCTGCCGCACCAAGTCCTGAAGCTGCTGGACCCGCTCCTTTACCCGCAGTTCAAGAAACAGACGACGAGGAGTATTACGCTCTACCTACACGTAGGGAAAAGGGAAAAGGCAGAGAAGCCGCTGATGCACCCCCCTCAGGTGCACCAGGAGGCCACCCAGAGGATCCTAGCGACGATGACGATGATGATGATGAGAGAGGTAGGAGGAGAGGAGGTCCTAGCTGAGGCAGGCAAGGACAAACACCAGAACAGTCTGGTATGGCAGAAACACTTGCCAACGCGATGGCGCTGAATATTAAGCGACCATCAGAACCACCCCCATTCTTTGAAGACAAACCCGCACAAGATATATATCTGTGGATTTTGCAATGCACTGATTACTGCGAGAGAAACCTGCAGATCTGGGACGATGCAAGAGAACGGATCATATACGCACTCAGTCGTACAAGAGGAGAAATAGTCCCTCCCTATACTGTATGGTATCGGAAGGCCATGGATGGACTTCACGGGGAAAACCAGCAACCAGAGCTGGCAACATGGACCCGCTTTGAACATGATATGATCAAGCGATTCGCCCCGGTAGAAGCCCAAAGACTAGCCCTTCGCACAATGAAACTAGTCACATACGATGGCGGTATTGAACGTTATCTAACAGTCATGCACAACTATAATATTCGTGCACGCGTGACTGGAGAATCCTGGAGAGAGGTAGTCGAAGACAAACTTCTTGAACAAATTGTCCGAAGGTTGTCAGCCCCGCAATATACAACGGATCAAGAATGGGAAGAGGCGATAAGGCTATGCGGACGGTCAGAAGAAGGACTGCTAGCCAGAAAGAAAATTGGACGCGACCAACCATTCAAGTCTAAAATAGTCCAAGAGGTCAAAAGAGAAGACCGATAGGACTCTAAATCAAAGCGACAAAGGGATACTAAACCTTATGTCAAGGGAGGTGGAGCCCCACCACGAAAACGGAAAAGAGACGATGAACCGGAGAAGCCCAGGAAGAGGTTGGGAGGTACGACAAAAACCACCCATACAAACTTCGCCCAGGCCCATACCGGTATCCCGCAAAGTGTGATAGACACACAGAGGAAAGAAGGAGATTGCACACGTTGTGGAAAGAAAAACCACACCTATCAGACGTGTTGGGGAGATGCCCATATATCGGCAGCAACGGTCAGCTCAAGACTGATAAAAATGGGAATTCGACGAGCAAGATCGGCTATTGTGAAGCCTAAATTAGCTCGCAAAGTCGCTACCGTCCAGAACCCAGCCCGGGTGAATAAGATCTGGGAACTGGTGGACGACGAGGAACTGACCTCGGTCAGTTCATTGGCACCAACGGCGACGGCGATTGGGTATTCAGTGTCCTGATGGAGCTGGAATCGAAATGGGAACCCCCTTCGGCTGTGGTGTATTGGGTACCGACCACGACGGGGATCGGGTAGTCTGTGTGCAACTACGGGAGTCGAAACTCAAAAGGATCAAAGCGGCGCGAAGCAAGTCTCTCCTTTCAGGATCAACGCAAGTAGGCTCTAAGTGAAGGGACCCCACGAGAAACTTGCGAGCTCGAACACAAGAATCAATATATGGAGAGTCTTGATCGAAAGAGAGGATAGTTAACATGCCCGCATGGCCCGGGAACCAACAGTACAAAGTTCCTCGAGTCTCCTGTTGGTTGCCTGCTACTTGTGTGCAAGCAAGTTACTATACCGAAGAAGTTGGGACATAGCAATGCAAGATCTACCTGATAACAATACACGACAGGACGACAACCGACACAGGCCGTTCCACCTACCACACGAGTCTGAGTCGTATTATACGTATGTACTATCTTGCCTTCTGGCCAGAGTGTGGGATAGGGATGTACCGCTTTGGTGCGCAAGGCCCCTCTGAGGGAGCTGGACGGATAACCGAAATCCTCAGGGAAAGGACTCGGTGAAAGCGGGAACCCCATACCAGGGGAGTAAAATGGCTAATAACTGCGCGAAAATCTGCTATGAGCCTAGGTCTGGCGTGTCGGGAGAAGGCATCCAGCCTGAAAACTGGTCGTGCGCAATAAGCGTATTGGTGAAACGCCGCTTAAGTATGTAGACCCGGATTGTTAGAGATAAATAATTACTAGTTTGTCTGAGGAGACCTCAATGGTCGAACCTACACGGGCATAGTAACAAATACTTTGTTACCTACACCCCCACCAACGATGCCTAAACGAAAAAACCATGAAAGTCTCATCCGCGCCAAGCGCGTAGAGCTAGACGCGCCAAAACCAAAACGATACAACTGTCCGGAGGGGATCGCTTACCTCCATATACACGATAAGCGATACAAAGTCAAAGTCTTATTAGACTCGGGATCCAACGTGTTCCTTGTCAACAAGGACCTAGTTGAAGATCTTCGCGTTCCCTTTATAGAACGCGACAATGCAGTTGATATCTTAGGCTTTGACGGATCGTCAGCCGCTTCTGGAGGGAAGTGTTACACTCTCCCTATAAAATTGGAAATAGGAAAAAATGGACACATTTCAGAAGTGTCGTGTGAAGTGGCTAAAGCAGGTCACTATGGAATGTTAATCCCTTTTGGTTGGTTGCATTGTGAACACCCTGTGTCTCACATAGAAGATGCAGAAAATTGGACCTTCTCCGCAAAATGTTGTGAAAACTGCGTGGAAGAAGATGAAAGAATAACAGATATGTTTGAATATGACGAATCCGTCGCTTGGGACCCTAATGCTTGCCACATCGCAAGAATCGGAGCCATCGAAAATACGGTGGAACTGGAAGCATTACCGAAAGAATACTGGAATTACAAACATTTGTTTGAAGCCCAGACGGCAGAAAAACTAGCTCCAAGACGAACATTCGATCACGAAATCAAACTGATTCCAGGATCAACTCCCCCATGGGGGCCAATATATCCACTGTCCGAAAAACAGCTTAAGGCTTTCCGAGAATACTTAGAAACAATGATCAAACAAGGAAAAATCACACGGAGCCAATCACCAGCAGGCGCACCTATATTTTTCGTACCTAAACCAGATGGTAGATTACGCCTAGTTGTGGATTATCGAAATCTGAATAAGATGACTATCCTCAACAAACATCCCCTGCCACTAATGTCCGAACTTAGAGATAGAGTAGCCGGCGCAAAGATCTTCACCAAGTTAGACCTTAAGGACGGCTACCACCTGATTAGGATAAAAGAAGGGGACGAGTGGAAGACAGCGTTCCGTACGAGATACGGACACTACGAATATAAGGCTATGCCTTTTGGATTGGTTAATGCTCTGGCAACCTTCCAAGATATGATGAACCAAGTTCTACAGGAATACTTGGACGTCGGAGTTGTGTGTTACCTTGATGATATTCTCATCTACTCAAAGGATGAAAAGGAACACGTCAAAGCTGTTAAGAAAGTTTTACAAAGTCTATCGAACTTTCAATTAGCGATATCGCTAAAGAAATCGACCTTCCATGCCACGGAGGTAGAATTCCTCGGCTATATGGTGGCGGTCGATGGGGTGTCTATGAGCACCCGAAAGGTGGAATCCATAATGGTCTGGAATGCATCTAAGTCGGTTAGAGAAGTACAAGTCTTTATGGGGTTTGCTAACTTCTACTGACGATTTATCAACAACTTCTCGGCTATTTGTAAGCCGATAACCGAGACGTTACAAGGAAATCCTAAGAATTTTAAATGGGGAATTGAACAGAACACTGCTTTCGAAGAGCTAAAGTACCGATTCACCACAGCCCCCATACTCTACCACTTTTTCCCAGAAAGAGAAACAGTGGTAGAAATGGATGCCAGCGATTTTGCACTCGGCTGCGTCCTTTCTCAATACTTTGAGAAAAGATTACATCCAGTAGCGTTCCATTCCATAAAATTAAATTCGGCGGAGCGCAATTATGAGACCCACGATAAAGAACTTCTCGCGATCCTGGAAGCCTTTAAAGAATGAAGACACTACTTGATCGGAACGGAGAAACCCATCACAGTCTTTACCGACCATCAGAACCTACGATACTTCCTCACCTCAAAAGTCTGGAGTGGCCGTCAAATTCGATGGGCTCAGAAGTTGGTAGAATACAATTTTCGCATTGTATACCGACCAGGCACAAAGGGCGGAAAGCCTGATGAATTAAGCAGATGGCCGGAGTACCGTCCTGAGGATGGAGCTACGCATCGTGAACAGAAAACTTTAAAAAAAGAAAGTTTCTTGGTATCGCTAGTAGCGAGGGTAGGCGATAAAGGAGAGGACTGGAATGGAGATAAGGATTTGGATTTGGAACCTCGAAGAGGTGCAAAGGAACCCGTTATTAGGGTCAAGAGATTGAGCAAAAAGGCATACTTGCCAACAAAGGGCTCACGAATGGCGGCAGGGCATGACCTGTACGCCATAGAAGATGACATTGTCCCGAAATATGGACAAGCGTTAATAAGGACAGGTATAGCTGTGGGGCTACTCGAAGGAACGTATGGAAGAGTTGCCCCAAGAAGTGGATTAGCGGTCCGAAGCGGAATCTCTACCGGTGCGGGAGTAATCGATGCGGATTACACAGGCGAACTCAAAGTCGTACTTTTCAACCATAAAAATGTGGATTGCCAAATAAGAATGGGCGATCGTATAGCCCAACTAGTGGTAGAAAAGGTCGACACCTCGGACATGATGGAAGTCGACGACTTGGAAGAAACGGAGCGAGGAACCGAAGGATTCGGAAGCACCGATATAGCGACAAGATCCTTGATGGTCAAGGAACAGGAACCTAGCATCAGCTACCTACAGGCATCGGCTAAAGACAACGAACATTGGTACGATATTTCAGAAGTACCCGAAAAAGTTCTTATGTCAAATGCTATTATCCTGCAAAAAGGTATGAAGCAGTTCAATCCTGAATTCCTAAGCGAGATACAGGCAGCTATCGGGACAGATGCAGTTTGGAGGCAATGGAGGGAAGAACTCATTAGGTTATGAGACGAAGGAAAGGATTTTNCAGATGCAGTTTGGAGGCAATGGAGGGAAGAACTCATTAGGTTATGAGACGAAGGAAAGGATTTTCCCAAAGACTGGACCTTAACCGACGATCTATTGTATTATAAGCAAAGACTATTTGTACCAAACAGTCAAGCGCTATATACCAAGATTGCAGAAGGATGTCACGATGCAAAAGTTGCAGGACATTTCGGACAAGAAAAAACTTTGGAAATAATCAGGAGAGACTTCTACTGGAAAGGACTTGCGGCATGGGTCAATGACTACGTACGATCCTGTGATGAATGCCAACATAACAAATCGCCTAGACATGCTAAATACGAATTACTGCAACTATTGCAAATACCCTACGCGGCATGGGCATCTATCTCAGTGGACTTCATCACGCAACTACCAGAGTCACAACGGTGTACTCAGATAATGGTAGTAGTCGATCGGTTCACAAAGATGGCACATTTCATCGGACTTCAGACCTCGGCTACAGCCAAGGATGTCGCAAACGCATTCCTGAAAGAAGTATGGAGGCTGCACGGCCTACCGACCGAAATCCTCTCGGACATGGACTCAAAGTTTGCAGGAGAATTTGGGAATCTCTTTGCAAGGAGCTGGAAATTAAGCGAAGAATGTCAACGGCATACCACCCTCAGACTGACGGACAAACTGAACGTACCAACCAAGTGCTGGAAGGTTACTTGCGAAGTTTTGTCAATTACGATCAGGATGATTGGTATCAGCTGCTACCGCTAGCTGAACATGGCTATAACAACTCCGCAACCAACGCTCACGCGATGTCACCATTCTATGCGAACTACGGATTCCATCCACAGACAGAGTGGATGAAGGAGCGTGAAGCTCAAAATACAGGAGCTACACTTTACGCAAACTGGATTAAGACGATACATGAACAAGCGAGAGGGTCGCTAGAAAAGACAGGAGAAGGGATGTCGAAATATTATGACCGAAAAGCTCAACAACAGCCAGACTTCAAGATCGGGGACCAAGTAATGTTGAACGCAAAAAACATCCGCACCTGACGGAAATCCAAGAAGCTAAGTCCAAAGCTATACGGCCCCTGCCAAATTATGGAAGAATGCGGATCCAGAGCGTTTAAGCTCAACATATCCGATCGATGGAACATTCATCCCGTATTCCATGTCGCACTATTGGAACCCTACCGCCAGTCAGTTCATGACAATCGCCAACAACCCCCTAGAGAACTAGAGGACATTGATGGCGATCTGCAATGGGAGGTTGAAAAAATCACAAGAAGCGAGATTCGTTCTTACAGGAAACGAGTATGCGGCCGCTATCAAGAGAAGCGGGAACTGTGGTACTTCGTCAAATGCCAAGGGTGTTCAGAAGATGAGAACACAAGGGAGCCTGCCACCGGTATGGAAAATGCGGAGGAAATTGTGAAGAATTTTCATAATGAAAATCCGGACATGCCAGGAAGGACAGAAGTAAGATAGTGAGGAAAAGGTTTTCCTACCATGGCCAAGTAAACGTGGAAGGTTTTTTACCCTGACCACACTGAGTCTTAAAATGTATTTAGAAAGAAATTATATAATGGTTATAAAAGCATTGGAGGCGAAGCCTGGAAGGAGGGAGCTCATGTTAGGCATATGGAAATCCGAGACATGTGCACAGACCTACGGTAGGGTAACTGCGCACAGACCCTCAATTTACCGGAGTGCCAACACCCTCCTCCGGCCCCCTTATGGGGCCCGTATGTCATTAGCCAGATTTGGAGAATTGCGTCCCATAACTAAAATGTCACATCAATGAAGCCCACTTCATAACACCATATACGTCGCCGCTGTCCGTCCGACCGCATGCTGTTCGCAGGATATATGAGAGGGGACCTTTGGCGACATCTGGGAAGTGGAATGGAGGAAATCCGTGGGAGGTGCATTGAGATAGTAGGCTTCAAAGTTGGGCTTCCTAAACTATGGGCCGAAGGTGACGGGACGTTTTCGGAGAAATACTCTAGGAGGATATCCTAGTAGTGAAAGCTGTTAGGGGTATACCGAATCCACCCATACCCTTCTGAGATCAGCTGTAGGTTGGTTGGTCCTAGTAATAGGACCCCTCTACGGAGGCCGGCGGACCAAGGGGAAGCATGCTCAGAATGGAAGACCTAGATAAGTCGGAGACCCTTAAGACGCTGACACGTCGGGCTCGGACTTGCGATTGGCAGTAGGTGGCCCGGCATGAACCTGATCACTTTATGACCAAAGAAATGACTGGACAATAGTCAACAAGACTAAAGTCATATAAAAGTCTATGCGGACATCTAAGTTGTAGGCGGCGGTTTGGTATAACAAATAGCGCAGTCATCTCAATGGAGGAATACTATTTCGAGTCCATGAAAGGGTGTGGTAAGTTTCAGGGTCAGACGGTGTTCGCACTTATAAGATTCTGGACGTTTGCGTATTAAAACCAGAGTGTTACTTCGGAGGCATAGTAGTTAGAAGTAGTCCGTGAACACTCAGACGCGGGATATAAATATCGAAGTGCCTCCCGAGCTTTACAGACATCATCAAGCAACGGAGAAGAGATCTTATCAATAGAAAAAATTGTTTACATTATAAATCTTTCCCTTACTTTTATTTTATCGAGACGAGCCTTCCTCGACAGATTCTCCGAACAAAGATTTGGCCTACGTCCCTCAGTTATATACTTGAATTTGGCGTCCACCTAACAGGGCCCCATAAGGGGGCCGGAGGGAGGTGTTAGCCCTCCGAAAAATCAAGGATCTGTGCGTAGTTACCCTACCATAGGTCTGTGCATATTTCTTGTCTCACATTTCCCCATGTTTTTCTTTTTTTTCTTTTTCTTTTTTTCTTTTTTTTTTATTGTCATGTATTCATTGTTATTTAGAGTACAAGAACGTGCATGCAGTGCTAGCTATGGCATAAACCATCCCCATTCCTCCCTCCACCCAGCCTGACCATATCTCCAAGACCCTCTGGCATGGGCCTAACTGCACATCTTGCCCAAAAAGAAAAACCCGTCCCTACCTCACACGCGAACTCAGAGAATAAGCGAAGCCTTACTAAGGACAAGCAGGAAAACATAGGAAGGTAACCACCTGGAACATGTTGGAAACAAACAAAAGAAAATCACGGAAAGCAGATCCTACAACAACCATGCCAGGTATACACGCTGGCAGCAGAAACCGTAGAAGATATCCCAGAATATGACGCAACTGAGAAAGTGGGCCACCTGTAGGTGACAGCCAAAAAGGGTGGAGTAGTAGGGTGCAAGCTAATCCAACCACTAGAACAGGGCGGAAACCTAACATGACCATGTCAACTCTCGGTAATCGTGTTCGTATCTTGCTAGGCGGTTCCCAGTGGCAGAAAGCAAGTGATTTTACCTTGTCTCTCATGTAGTCCCTTGTTCTCAAAGAGATGGCGTCACTTAGTAGATAGGATACCACCACTTAAACCGACCATGGGTAGGGGCGAAATTGACCCACAGGCCTGTTGAAGAGTTCTCGCATACTACAAACTGCATTCCCAGCTGTCTGAAGCATGGGAAGCGAATGGTCGCCAATCGTATAGAGGGACCTCACTAAGCGAGGAGAGGGACGAGAATGGGCAGCGCAAGAGGCATACCAGCACCCAGAGGAAGGAAAGTCCTGACACTTAAGAAAGTAGAAGAGGGCAGTGAGGGGAGGATGGAAATGGCTGTCACTCCTAGGCCGAAGCCATTGCGGAAGGAGAGGGGGGTGGATGGTTCATGAAGTCCAAGTGTTGAGGGTTGATTTCAAGTGCTAGAAAAATAGAGGAGATGGAGGATACCCACTTTTCCATATATTTTTTTTTTATTTTTTTTTTATCATCATGTATTCGTTGTTATTTAGGGTACAAGAACTTGCATGCAGCGCTAGCTATGGCATAAACAATCCCCATTCCTCCTTCCGCCCGGCCCGACCGT
>JACCEG010000345.1:71187-108212 GCA_014065205.1 Tuber brumale | reverse complement strand
GATGGCCGTCACTCCTAGGCCGAAGCCATCGTGGGAGGAGAGGGGGGGTGGATGGTTCGTGAATACCTAGCGTTGAGGGTTGATTTCAATCGCCGGGTGTGTAGAGGAGACGGAGGATGCCCACTTTTCCATATACCTAACACCTCCTTATATAGTCGCTCTTCACACCTGCGTGACTCACCCCTTGAGTCATGTGCCTCATATAACTCACAACTTATAAGTCATGTAAAATCTTCTCAAACAAGTCATATGACCAAAGTAGTCACATGTGCAAAACTCATGATCACTAATTTGAGGTGATGTGCGAAACATAATATAACTTCATAAACCAATCATATGACTAAAGTGGTCACATGCATGAAACCCATGACCTCTAAATAAGAGCATGTGTGAAATATAACTTCATAAATCTATCATATGACTAAATAATAGGGATATGGAGATCCAAGACAAGAAATGTCCACAGACCTATGGTAGGGTAACTGCACACAGACCCTCGATTTTCCGGAGTACCAACGACTCCCTCTGGTCCCCTTATGGGGCCCGTATGTTATTAGCAAGATTTTGAGAATTGCGTCTCATAACTAAAATATCACATCAATAATACCCACTTCCAAACACCATATATGTTGCTGCTGTCTGGCCGACCACACGCTGTTCAAGGGATATATGGGAGGGGACCTTTGACGACATCTGAGAAGTGGAATGGAAGAAATCCATTGCAGGCGTATTGAGATAGTAGGCTTCAAAGTTAGGCTTCCTAAACTATGGGCCGAAAGTGATGGAGCGTTTTCGGCGCACTACTCTAAGAGGATGTCCTAGTAGCAGAGGCTATTAAGGATATACCGAATCCACCTATACCTTTCTGAGATCAGCTGTAGGTTAGTTGGTCTTAGTAATAGAATACTTCTATGGAGGTCAGCGGACCAAGGGGAAGCACACTCAGAAAGGAAGACCTAGATAAGTTGGAGACCCTTAAGACGTTGACACATTGGGCTCAAACTTGCGATTGGTACTAGGTGGCCCGGCATGAACTTGATCACTTCTTGATCAAAGTGTTAGGCATATAGAAATCCAAGACATGTGCACAGACCCATGGTAGGGTAACTGCGCACAGACCCTCAATTTTCCGGAGTGCCAACACTCCCCTCTGGCTCCCTCATGGGGCCCGCACGTCATTAGCAAGATTTCGAGAGTTGCGTCCCATAGCTAAAATGTCACATCAATGAAGCCCACTTCATAACAACGTATACGTCACCGCCGTCCATCTGACCACATGCTGTTCGCAGGTTATATGGGAGGGGACCTTTACCAACATCTGGGAAGTGGAACGGAAGATATCCGTGGGAGGTGCATTGAGATAGTAGGCTCTAAAGTTAGGCTTCCTAAACTATGGGCCGAAGGTGACGGGATGGTTTCGGCGAAATACTCCAAGAGGATGTCCCAGTGGCAGAAGCTATTAGGGGCATACCGAATCTACCCATACCCTTCTGAGATCAGCTGTAAGTTAGTTGGTCCTAGTAATAGGACCCCTCTACGGAGGCCGGTGGACCAAGGGGAAGCACGCTCAGAAAGGAAGACCTAGATAAGTCAGAGACCGTTAAGACGTTGACATGTTGGGCTCAGACTTGCGATTGGCACTAGGTGGCCCGGCATGAACTTGATCACTTCATGACCGAAGAGACTACTGGAACCATAGTCAACAAGACTAAAGTAATATAATAGTCTATGCGGACATCTAAGTTAGAGGCCGCTATTTGGTATGTTAAATAGAGCAGTCATCTCAACAGAGGAATACTATTCCGTGACCGTGAAAGGGTGTGATAAGTTTCCTGGTCAAACAGTGTTCGCACTTATAAGATTCTAGACGTTTACGTATTAAAACCAGAGTGGTACTACGGAGGCATAGTAGTTAGAAGTAGTCCACGAACACTCAGACTCAGGATATTAATATCGTAGTGCCTCCCGAGCTTTACCGACATCATCAAGCAATAGAGAAGAGATCTTATCAATATAATATTGTTTCACACTTGAAATCTTTACTTTACCTATATTATCAAGATGAGCCTTCCTCGACAGATTCTCGAATCGAAGATTTTAGCCTACGTCCCTCAGTTATATACTTGAGTTTGGCGTCCGCCTAACACAAAGAGACTACTAGAATGATAGTCAACAAGACTGAAATAAAATAATAGTCTATGCGGACAACTAAGTTGGAGGCAGCTGTTTGATATACCAAATAGCACAGTCATCTCAATGGAGGAATACTATTCCGTAACCATGAAAGGGTGTGATAAGTTTCAGTGTCAAACGGTGTTCACACTTATAAGATTCGGGATGTTTGCATATTAAAACCAGAGTAGTACTTCAGAGGCATAGTAGTTAGAAGTAGTCCGCGAACACTCAGATGCGGGATATTAATATCAAAGTACCTCCTGAGCTTTACAGATATCATCAAGTAACAGAGAAGAGATTTTATCAATATAAAATCGTTTACAATACAAATCTTTACTTTACTTATTTTATCGAGATGAGCCTTCCTCGACAGATTCTCCGAATGAAGATTTTGGCCTATGTTCCTCAGTTATACTAGAGATCGGCGTCCACCTAATACCAAAGTAGTCACCTGCGCGAGACCCATGACTTCTAAATGAGGTCATGTACAAAATATAATGTACTTATGACTCATAATTATAAGTCATGTGAAAACCCTTTTCCTAGCTAAGCCACATTCATGACAATTAATTCGTGAAATAAACTGTAGGGGACTGGTAAGCAGTTACTACTTTCTGTGTAAACAATGCTTTCTATCAGTTTTACCAAGAGAAAAGTGAGCTCATCTGCTAGGCCTTTCGCAAGGTCAGTTTATCACTTCTAACTGACAGTAGCTCTCATCATGAATTAGATATTAAAAGATTTTATGGGCTTCAAATTAGCAGCCAGGAAGATGAGATTGTAGAGCCTGATCCCAGGACTGATATTAGTATAGAAAATGATGTGATTGAGGATATTGAATTTGTAAATACAGAGTAACTAGTTCTAGTATCTTTAGTTCTAAGTAAATTCCCTAGCTGTGAGGTTAGAAACTACCTCTTTCAGGGTAATCGCCAGTGATTCAATATCTTGGCTGAAACATCACTTACTCCTACTCCGGAGATAGCCTTACATACGGACATAGTGAATTATATGAGTAAATACGGTACTAATATATGTTGAAAGTGACATAGAAGGTAAAATTCTTGTTACATAAGTTCTTGTTGGAATAAAAAATATCATGTGATAATACAAAAGCTCTAATTCTAACATGTAGAATAATCTATTTATATTTCTGTACTATGAAAGGATGCTTTTATTATAAAAAAAACTCTATTCTAATAAATTCAAGTGCTAAGTTATAAACCTCAATATTACTATGATGTATATGGCTTTCTGTTTAAGAACTACTAATATAAAGAGAGCCTGGCTTTTCTCCTCCAAACATAATTCCTTCCTAAAAGAAAAACAAAAAACAAAAAAACAATAACTTGCCAGTGCTCCGTTTTCCCATAATATGTCAAACATAGAAAAGATTGTTGGAATACCAATCAATCAACCCTCCTTTGAATTACAATCCTCTACAAGTTTTTGAGAGAAAGTTCACACTTTTGCTGGCGTGTGGCTTTGTTGTGGGCTGGTAGGGTGCTGATATGGAAGCTGACGTCTCCGTCATGGCAAAGAATCCCAACTTCCAGGACAGAAAGCACATTTCGCATTTCTTCTTTTCCCATACGTCGAGTATTATACACCAGATGAAAAAAGAAACAGTAGGGCACAAATTATCCTGCTTTTGCAAGCAAGTACTTTAATGAAAGTAGTTATCACTCACAAATCACTTACTTTGTTTATTTATTTGTTTATTTGTTCGTTCGTGATCCCCCATCAAACTCGAAACCTGCAGGAAACGGTCAACTATCGTTTTCTCCTCACGAGAAATCGGGCTCAGGAAAATCAGTTGTCGAGAAATCGCACGAGTGATACCCTATGAATCCATAAATGATTGCTGCTATCTCTGGCTAGCAAACTTCTTTTCGATAAGAGGCTACCGTTCCGGAAGAAGCTACGGAGTGCTCAAGACCTAATTCTCCTACATTGAGTTTGTTTCTTATAGCCAGCGATTCTGCTGGTTACACGGCGCCAGACTTTTCAGGACACTTATCCGACGTCTATTTTATATTTAGTTACTTACTTGCATAGGTGTTAGCTTGTGAAAGAAAAAAAAAGGTATCATACTGTACTCCGAATGAGCGCCGGAATTCAAGGTGACAACAACCGCGCTGCTATAGAGGCGACATATAGCGATGAGAGCTCTCGTGCGTATTGGGGTATCTCAATGAGAATGTCATGTGATCTTTAGAGAGAGGCACCTGCAATTGCCTCGGTGCTTGGTGTCTTGGGCATTAACTGTGCCTGTGGATGTTGAGATCAAGAGTAGGACTCTTTGGTCGTTACTACTATATAGTAGATCCTCAGGCGAGTGATGTTATCACATTTCCCCTAGAATTATAATATTATAATAATATAATATTATTATATTCTAACCCATCTCCCCACATTTAGCTTTTCACTCTCTTTATGCAGGCAAGCTTCAGCCGACCAAAACCTCTCTCACATGTTGAAAAATCCTGTCCGTCAATTTTTCCCGGAACGCTTTTTTTTTCATTATTATTATTATCACCATTCGGCCAAATATTGTACTACAAGTGTAGGTAGGTAGGTAGGTAGGCGCAAGTCTTGTAAACGAGCTCATATAATTTTCTATATTGCTAACTGCCAAGCAGTGCTCAGCGGTTTTCCTGCACTGGAAATACTGTAGATCTATGATATCCAAAAGCGGGACCGGATTCCTTTTCTTGCCTCCTCTCCGCTCATCACCCCTGTCGGCAGGCGGGAGGAACATTGTAATAATAATAATATTATTATTATTATGATAAAGGAGAACAAAAAAAAGAGATACATCCCTGAAAAGCTCCATCCTCCTTTAAGGTCTGGAGTCCCTATGCTCTCATAATTGGCCATGCACGACAGGTAAGTACCTAGGGAAGACTCCCCCCCCCCCCGACGACGATGCTGGGAGTTCTCTTCTAACTTGTTTCCTACATTAGGTTTTACATACAGTAGTCTAGCAGGATATGATATGAGATATGTATGCCTGGTTATAACCACCACGGTGGGAGTTACATCTTTCAGATCCGGTTGGTCGAGGCGTTTTCCCCTACTACAGCCGGGCATCATGTCTACTCTGGGGCTCGGTTTCCCACTGGGATTACAGTGCCGTATCATGGGTCCCACTCCCAGCCCAATTACCTGCCATGCGTCAGGTTTCACCGTGGGCTAGGGTGGCACAACGAAATACTCGTAGAGTAAGGAAGAATGATAGACCAAGTGGCGAACGGTGCAAGAAAGATTCAGAAGCAACAGAAGATTTTTATTGTTGAATTTTTTATCATTATGATAGGCAGTTACAATGTCAAAGTATCCAAGGGGCAAGTGTCCGTCCGTCACCGTATTTAATAGAACCTACCCTACCGCCACCGTTTGCAAATACTGTACTGTACGGTCATTCCTACCAGGGCAATCCCAGTGCTGTTTTCTCACACGTTCCTTAATGCCAATTGAATATGATACTATACCAAGACACTTCTCCCAAGGTGCCCTGAGTGCCCCCCCCCCCAAATTCTCCAAATCTTGCCGGGCACTAAGGCAGCCCTACTGTACTAAGTCACCCTCATGGATAAACTGTCAATGCGTTAAAGGTGCCACTTTTTAGATTGTTTGACCTGCTTTCAACTATCTAGCCACCAATATTCATCCACAATAAGAAAGAATGCATGGCTCCTCCCCAGAATCAAACCTTTATTCTAATTCATCTCCAAAGTCAGGTTTACCACAGCTCGATGGTCGGTGCAGTGCTCCCCTGCAGTGGTGTAAGTGCTGATTTTTTTCCTCCCAGCACCCAATAAACCCTAATCAATGGTACTAGTACTGATACTGACCGAACATCATCAGGGAGTTACCAGTACACACAGCAATAGGATAGTCTTAAAACGTGATATCAGAAGATTGTTCTGGGTGGTCAATTTAGGTGTCCGGTCAAAGCGGGATGGGCGGTGGTACTTGTATCATGCTTGAATGGCTCCCCAGAAGGACGGGGGAGCCTGGGAGGGTTCCCAAAACGTAATGGACAGGACCGCAAGGCCCTACACACGACCGACAGGAGTAACCGGTAGCCAAAGGACTGTAGGGACCTGTCGTTACCCAGTCTTTCCAGAGGAGAAACCCTCGGCCTAGGATACCATAAGTTACCCCGGGTACTTAGGAGCACTGACTCCTGGCAGCATTAGCCTCGGATCCATGTATTCCACGACTCTTATCGGTATGATATTCCAATTCCCAACATATTATATGATACCTCCCCACGCAACTCCGCTCTAGGAGATTTAGTATCATACCAGAAGAAATATGGGGTGTGTAGCCTTGGAACAGAGTGGTTTTCGTACTGTTATCGTTTTAAACACCGAGATAGTCCACCATACCTTATATGGGCTGGTTCATAACATTCCACCCTTGAAATCATATTCTTGCTCCGGCACTATGGGTGCCATAACTCGGATAATCAAGCCATATTAGCCATCTTGTATGGGCAAATGAATAGATGATAGCAATCAAAGGCCTCCCAAAAGAGGGAGGAGGGGAATGAATGATAAATTCTGGAAGAAAATGAGATTTCCAACCGACCACTCGGACTACACGAGGTATGAACAGATGTCAATGATCATCCATGAAGTAGCTTGGCAACCATCGCTGTACTGTGCAGTGTTCCAAAGAGGTCCCCATCTGCTAGAACAACAAAAAGGAAAAAGGGTGGATTGCCCACAATTAAGCCCCTGGGTGCACCCGTAGGCTTATAGGCACTATGACTTATACCCGCTACTGAGGTGACGATAGCAGCTCGAAGCAATGACTCGTAACCAAGCTCAGATTTCGGCTTCGACGAGGTTTCCAGTAGACATGAGTCTGAGTAATCATCTAGTTCCTCTCATTTTTTTATATAAATTCTTCATAACCCCATTATTTCAACCGAACCCGACCATCTAGATAAACGAACAAAAGGAAAAGAAAGAAAGAAAGAAAGAGAAAGAAAAATAAACACTACTAGTACTTTGAAATATATTTTCATATCCCATGGTCCGTGACCACTGGACCCCTTCCCCCCTCTCTGCCCAGTGGAAAGGAAAGGGGGGAATGGAAAAGGGAAAAGGTGCAATCGCAATGAGATACAATGAAAGCAGAAAATGACCCCCCCCCCCTTTTTTTCAAGAAAAAAGCAAAGGCAAACCAACCAATGATACATCGTTTCACGCCAGTACACAAAAATACCCACTGACACCCGATCTAAGCTGGCCCTAATGAAGATATTCTGACACCTATCCGCCCTCTGCAGCATCAATGCCGTTTGCCTCGGCCTGTGAAGATCAGTACGGATTCGTGGACCAACAAACGATCAAACAAACCAGCTAAATTTGGAGACTTACATTGCTCTGTCCATTTCCCTTCTTTACTTCTGCCTCCTCCTCACCGGCATGTGCATGCGGTCCTTGCTCACTCCCCCCGAGAGGTTTCCGCTCCCCACGCTCCTTTCGCTCCTTTCGCTCCCTACTCTTTTGTAGAGCCTTGTTTTGAATTTCCTTCTTATCTTGCTCCCACTCGCCCTTCTTATCTTGCCAGCTCTCGCTAACTCTCTTTGCACGGTCGGTTTCCTCCTTCTCCCTGGCCTCCTTCTCGATTCTCTCTTCCTCCATGCGTTCCATGTGCTTAAGATCGTCGGCTGAAGGTTCGTAAAGATGCCAGATAGTGTAATGTGGGAGCCCAACAACCGAGAATTTCATGCGTTTTGCCATCTGTTGCGAAGTTAGTAAAAAAAATCTGGTTGAAAGGCATGAGCTGCTAACCTTTCCAAAACCCTCAGTCTCGGCATGTTTCTCGAAAGAGAATGCAGGGAAATGGGCGCCAGCTCGGAACACGCGTGCTTTTGCAAGAATACTGACACCTCCGACTCCATCAATCTCCAGCTCAACATCAGGATCACCATACGGGTCACGGAGATAGGCAAGATGAGGCCTCCAGGTGGCGTATTCAGCATATCCCTCGACGATGACGGCATCTTCATCAAGTGTCTCAGCAAGCGCAAGAGCGGTCTCCGACTCTTGCCAGGAATTGAGATCGTAGGGTTGTTCGCCTCCAAGCCAGTCAGGAAGCGGTCGCCAGACATCTATATTAGAACCATATTATTAGCATTCTTGGCATGTGTAAGAGGTAGGGTAACCGGGCATAGATGTGGCAATTGGTTACGGGAATTGAGCCCTCTGAAGTAGCAGGCACGTGGGTCCGCATCACTTGTGACGATGTAGACTGTAGCACTGAACTAAGGCCATAGGAAGACTTACTCGGAACAATGACGTCCTTGTTGTGTCTCATCAGGTCCTCCAGGATAGTTGGTGGAGCAGTTTCCACATCGGCATCCCTCCAATAAACCCACGAATGGTAAGGCTTCATTGTAGCACTCAAGAGCCAATTCCGGGCCTGTGCCATGGTTTTCCTACGGCCCGCTTGCGCAGCGAAACCGTGCCTATTCTCAACATCTTGTTGAACCTTCTGTCCAAAATCCTTCTCAATCACAGAAATCTCCCCGAAGGGTTGGAGCGGATCGGGGTCAGCTTGCACCTTTTCCAGGTGCTCTTTGAGTAACATCAAGGTTTTATCCTTCGAGTCCGACACCAAAAACGCAAGGTCAATCAGGCGATGAGGGTACGTGAAATTACGTAAGTGCGAGAAGAACATGGGGAGATGGACCTCAGCATCACGCAGTGGCACACACATGAGTATTCTCTCGTCCTTCTCCCAACCGCGGGCGGTCCCCTGCACGTTGGAGAGATCATAGTGCTTGACAGTGGATATCGAGGGATCATCCTGCAAAAGCGCTGACAGGCCCAGCGACGGGAGGAGGACCTGTCGGAACGACGGGAAGATGAGGAGTAATATCACGGCGGCGACGGCAGAAATCGAGCATATCCTAAAGAGAATCTTCCGTCGCCATCGTAGCGCGGGTTGTGTGCGGGGCTGAAATCTGAATTTTAACCTTTTTTAGTACCAAATAAGCAAAGTTTGACCGGTGGAAATAGTTGAGTTTGTGGTACCTATGTGGTGAAATAGAGAATGTATTGCTTGGTCCGTAGGCATTGCCGTTGGAGTAAGCGTGAGAGTGCCTGGACATCATCGGGACAGAGAATGCATGCGGTGGTGATTATGGATGAAAGGGCGTGAACTGGAGGAAAGAGGGAGCGGAAGAGGAGGAATTTCACGATTTTGGGGGGCCTCTAGCTGCTTGAGGTTATGAGGAGGCTCTTGGGAAAGGGATATCGGTACTGTAAATGCGTGGGTAAAAAAAAGGAAGAAAAGGGGAAGACGCGGCGGACCAAGCCTCTTCTCCAGGGACCAGCAACAAAAGTTAGGTGCAGCTCGCCTGCCGAGAAATTATTGCAGGGACTCCCTAACACCTCCAAGGTACTGTAGAAAGCAACCCTGACGACCGCAGACCATAAGGACGTCAGACAAAGACAAAGGGAAGGAGGGCCAATAAGGATTGACGTCAGGATAGCGGTAGATTAAACACCGTGTCCGAAACCAGAGTCGGGAATCAAAGGAAAATGGAGGTTTTCTTGAGGACGGGAACACCACCTCTTTCTCTCGGAGGAGGAAAACGCAAAGACGAAGCGAAGATCAGAGTGAGGATCACTTCTCTCAGTTGGGGGTCACTTAAAGGTGGGTGCCGGATAGCTGAAGTATCTCACACCTTCTCAGGAGTTCCCCTTGTCAGCTCCTAACCTTAGTAGACGCCTTCCCCTGTTTAGCTGTTGTAAGCTGAAGGGTTCTTGCTTATGCCACTCTGTGCAATAGTCTACATTCATCTTTTTGCCCAAGTCTATTTTATGGAAATAAATATTATGCAAAAAGAAAAAGAAGAAAAAAAACGGTTGCAGTGCTTCCGGTCAGGGTAGGGAGCACACGAAGCACCTGATGTCCCAGCATTGGTCCGCGGGCTACTTTGGGTTACGATAACACCTGCGATAAGTCGACCGAGCTTCTATGGAGGAAGGCTGACACAAGAATGCGGGAGAGGATTCTTCCTTGCTGCATTCTATTTTTCTGCCCCTCTCCCCGCTAGTCTTTTTATTTATTCATTTAGAACATTTTTTGGGCCCTTACCACTGTACTGTACGAGACTGTACCGGGGTGGAAGGTTCGGCACACCCTGTGTCACAATGCATCTACAAGTACGAGTACCGGTAGATCACTCGTATTTTCATGAGCCTAACACTTGACCTTCCTGGTTTGAGCAAGATTTTTTTCTTCTTGGTTTAAACCAGGCAATACGATATGATACCGGTATATACGCGTGTCATGTTCTCTATCAGACCACATACCGGCGCCGGTATCCAAGAATTCGGCATTGAAACGAGTCCGGAAGCAACCTCTCGGGATGCCCCCTGCTCGAGTTGTCAAAGCAATCGATGATCTGATGCATAGGTTCGTGAACACGAGCGGATGTTCGGCAATTTTTAACCTGCCTGACCACCAAGCATTGGCGAATTGATTTGGTCCTTACTCCGTAAGTTTAATTTTGACCTCGCCCGGGAGAGCCGACACTAGGGTTAATCCAGTATACCGCAGTATGTATAGTAAATTGATTAACCTCGGGACAGGGGCGTAAAGTCCATATGGCGGCTCAGGTGAGGCTGTGCTTGTGTGGGGCTTAACGAGCACAGGTTCCATTCGAGGACAGCACCCGCTGGTTCATTTGCAATTCGGACATCCAAAACTCTAACCCTGCTGCTGCCTTCTGCAGCGGTCCGTCACGCTCAATCAGCCCTTAAAAATCAAAACCATATCTTTTCTGCGCAGGAACCGCCCCTTTAGATATCTGGCGTAAAAACTCTGGATTTTCCCTGCTATTTTTGAGGCTTGCTAGAAGCCCGGCAATGCGGGCGGAGCTGGGCACCACGCAGAATCCATCCCAGAGATAGAAAAGAGAGGCAATGAGAACTGAACCACACTTTACCATACCATCGAGTTGGCCCACCATTGCCTCGGACACAAGTCGCAATCCGTTGAAACATAGCATTAGCGTAGCTATAAATATGCTTCTACGAAAGCCCTCCCTATACTTCCGGTGCCAAACATATTAACACCTCCTCCTCCTCTTCATTCTTTGGTACACTCTGCCCCTCCTACGAGTAGGCTGCTCCCCCAATGCTTGTGTTTGAGCAGTGCTAAAATCTCTTTATTGGGCTGAGGTCGGGTGAATGCGGTAGCCAGCCAGTCCAAAAGACGATTGGCGTGGTCCAGATATTCTGCCAACAGTAGGAGGTTTACGCTTCACACCAGCCACCTGAGCGAAATTAGCCCAATATAGCTCGAGCATCTCTTGAGATACCTGTTTCACTGGTGAATTGCTCGATAGCCTTTGCCTTTTGCGTGAGGTTCGATCGCTCGCGTTCTCTCATTGCTTGTGGCCATGCACCGTTTGCCTGTTACTCGGCCTTGGGACATGGTGTGTATTTGTATTGGGAAAGTGTCGGGCTACAAGTACAGTACAGTCGTGTCCGTTTAATAATTACACCCCTTGGCAACACAGCACAACACTAGATATCAACCACTTTGTTCATAAAAATGTTTGTACAGATGTCCAGTTGAGGGATATATAAAAGTATATTAGAAATACCCCTTATATTATCATAAATATCAAAGAATAGTCACCAAAAAAAAAAAACAAGCTCTAAGTGTTCCAAAATCTCAAAAATCGTAGAATAAAAATTTACATTTTATACTATTTTTTAATCTTTTTAAATATTTCTTAAAAAGGATAGTAAAAAAAGTTATAAGATAGCCAATACTGATGCAAGTCATATTTGGAGAGATTGAGTTTGTCCTCAATGTGGTGATTTTTTGGTAGACAAATGGAATATAAGTTAATTTTGGAAATTTTATATCAAATTATAAATACTCTGTATTCTTCAAAAAAAAACTGTAGTTCTGTATATCAAGACCTGATCAATATGAGTAACCAGATATAGGTTAATAGTGAGAAGGGAAAAACAACTAAATATAGTATGATATAATATGGGTATGGTATAAATTATTACATTTATATAACATTTTATTTTAACTTATTATAAGTAATATTTGTTACTGAAAAAAAAAATTAAAAAAAAGTTAAAATTTTTTTTTCTAGATATAAAGCAGGATTTATATTCTGTTATTTTCTACTAAAACTATATTTTTCTCCTAGTTTTATATTAACAGATTCATTATTCATTTAAGGTGATTTGAGGAAAAAATATGTCCTCACTTTGCTTGTTATTCCCAGTTGATACAACATAATAATATTATTATAGAATAAACCTGTATATAAGTTTTATTAAGTGGCCAAAAGCACAATATTTATTTATAACTATAATATGTTTATTCAAGTATCATACTTTTTTATATAAAATTGATTAAATATAGTCCTGAAATTATAGTAGTAGTAGTCAAATCAGTAGTAAATTATCCCATATCTCATAACTTTTCATTTTTAACAATATCAAAAGTAAGTCCAGTATATGCTTTAATAATGTGTGTGTAATTATATTCTCCATGTGTCTTGGTTGAGGTAGTAGCAGCTTGTGTCACAAATGTGACTTAGCGAGGAAGAGGTTTTCACATGACTCATAGTTATGAGTCATAGGTATTGTAACCGGTACTGGTTACTGGTTTAGGAATTTTATGTACCAGTTGATATTGTTTGAGTTTTGAATATGTGTCAGGAAACGAGGTGTGCCTCTAGCCTGATAGTATAGGGTTTGATACTCTATATGTTTTATGTTTGGTTTCGAGTATCGGTTTGATACTCTATATGTTTTATGTTTGGTTTCGAGTATCGGTTTGATACTCTATATGTTTTATGTTTGGTTTCGAGTATCGGTTTGATACTCTATATGTTTTATGTTTGGTTTCGAGTATCGGTTTGATACTCTATATGTTTTATGTTTGGTTTCGAGTATCGGTTTGATACTCTATATGTTTTATGTTTGGTTTCGAGTATCGGTTTGATACTCTATATGTTTTATGTTTGGTTTCGAGTATCGGTTTGATACTCTATATGTTTTATGTTTGGTTTCGAGTATCGGTTTGATACTCTATATGTTTTATGTTTGGTTTCGAGTATCGGTTTGATACTCTATATGTTTTATGTTTGGTTTCGAGTATCGGTTTGATACTCTATATGTTTTATGTTTGGTTTCGAGTATCGGTTTGATACTCTATATGTTTTATGTTTGGTTTCGAGTATCGGTTTGATACTCTATATGTTTTATGTTTGGTTTCGAGTATCGGTTTGATACTCTATATGTTTTATGTTTGGTTTCGAGTATCGGTTTGATACTCTATATGTTTTATGTTTGGTTTCGAGTATCGGTTTGATACTCTATATGTTTTATGTTTGGTTTCGAGTATCGGTTTGATACTCTATATGTTTTATGTTTGGTTTCGAGTATCGGTTTGATACTCTATATGTTTTATGTTTGGTTTCGAGTATCGGTTTGATACTCTATATGTTTTATGTTTGGTTTCGAGTATCGGTTTGATACTCTATATGTTTTATGTTTGGTTTCGAGTATCGGTTTGATACTCTATATGTTTTATGTTTGGTTTCGAGTATCGGTTTGATACTCTATATGTTTTATGTTTGGTTTCGAGTATCGGTTTGATACTCTATATGTTTTATGTTTGGTTTCGAGTATCGGTTTGATACTCTATATGTTTTATGTTTGGTTTCGAGTATCGGTTTGATACTCTATATGTTTTATGTTTGGTTTCGAGTATCGGTTTGATACTCTATATGTTTTATGTTTGGTTTCGAGTATCGGTTTGATACTCTATATGTTTTATGTTTGGTTTCGAGTATCGGTTTGATACTCTATATGTTTTATGTTTGGTTTCGAGTATCGGTTTGATACTCTATATGTTTTATGTTTGGTTTCGAGTATCGGTTTGATACTCTATATGTTTTATGTTTGGTTTCGAGTATCGGTTTGATACTCTATATGTTTTATGTTTGGTTTCGAGTATCGGTTTGATACTCTATATGTTTTATGTTTGGTTTCGAGTATCGGTTTGATACTCTATATGTTTTATGTTTGGTTTCGAGTATCGGTTTGATACTCTATATGTTTTATGTTTGGTTTCGAGTATCGGTTTGATACTCTATATGTTTTATGTTTGGTTTCGAGTATCGGTTTGATACTCTATATGTTTTATGTTTGGTTTCGAGTATCGGTTTGATACTCTATATGTTTTATGTTTGGTTTCGAGTATCGGTTTGATACTCTATATGTTTTATGTTTGGTTTCGAGTATCGGTTTGATACTCTATATGTTTTATGTTTGGTTTCGAGTATCGGTTTGATACTCTATATGTTTTATGTTTGGTTTCGAGTATCGGTTTGATACTCTATATGTTTTATGTTTGGTTTCGAGTATCGGTTTGATACTCTATATGTTTTATGTTTGGTTTCGAGTATCGGTTTGATACTCTATATGTTTTATGTTTGGTTTCGAGTATCGGTTTGATACTCTATATGTTTTATGTTTGGTTTCGAGTATCGGTTTGATACTCTATATGTTTTATGTTTGGTTTCGAGTATCGGTTTGATACTCTATATGTTTTATGTTTGGTTTCGAGTATCGGTTTGATACTCTATATGTTTTATGTTTGGTTTCGAGTATCGGTTTGATACTCTATATGTTTTATGTTTGGTTTCGAGTATCGGTTTGATACTCTATATGTTTTATGTTTGGTTTCGAGTATCGGTTTGATACTCTATATGTTTTATGTTTGGTTTCGAGTATCGGTTTGATACTCTATATGTTTTATGTTTGGTTTCGAGTATCGGTTTGATACTCTATATGTTTTATGTTTGGTTTCGAGTATCGGTTTGATACTCTATATGTTTTATGTTTGGTTTCGAGTATCGGTTTGATACTCTATATGTTTTATGTTTGGTTTCGAGTATCGGTTTGATACTCTATATGTTTTATGTTTGGTTTCGAGTATCGGTTTGATACTCTATATGTTTTATGTTTGGTTTCGAGTATCGGTTTGATACTCTATATGTTTTATGTTTGGTTTCGAGTATCGGTTTGATACTCTATATGTTTTATGTTTGGTTTCGAGTATCGGTTTGATACTCTATATGTTTTATGTTTGGTTTCGAGTATCGGTTTGATACTCTATATGTTTTATGTTTGGTTTCGAGTATCGGTTTGATACTCTATATGTTTTATGTTTGGTTTCGAGTATCGGTTTGATACTCTATATGTTTTATGTTTGGTTTCGAGTATCGGTTTGATACTCTATATGTTTTATGTTTGGTTTCGAGTATCGGTTTGATACTCTATATGTTTTATGTTTGGTTTCGAGTATCGGTTTGATACTCTATATGTTTTATGTTTGGTTTCGAGTATCGGTTTGATACTCTATATGTTTTATGTTTGGTTTCGAGTATCGGTTTGATACTCTATATGTTTTATGTTTGGTTTCGAGTATCGGTTTGATACTCTATATGTTTTATGTTTGGTTTCGAGTATCGGTTTGATACTCTATATGTTTTATGTTTGGTTTCGAGTATCGGTTTGATACTCTATATGTTTTATGTTTGGTTTCGAGTATCGGTTTGATACTCTATATGTTTTATGTTTGGTTTCGAGTATCGGTTTGATACTCTATATGTTTTATGTTTGGTTTCGAGTATCGGTTTGATACTCTATATGTTTTATGTTTGGTTTCGAGTATCGGTTTGATACTCTATATGTTTTATGTTTGGTTTCGAGTATCGGTTTGATACTCTATATGTTTTATGTTTGGTTTCGAGTATCGGTTTGATACTCTATATGTTTTATGTTTGGTTTCAAGGCTACCGTTTTGGAGTCTATTATGTTATGAGAACAAGGCTCTCGGTAGCCTAGGAAGTGTATTTAAGAACTGCTATTCTTCTCGTTAGAAGGAGCAGACTTCGGCAGACAGAGTTTTCAATATACTTGGTTGAACAGTTACTCTCTTCAGTTCGCTTCAAGAATCTTTAGTTTGAGACCTACCAAACATCTCGGAGACTTCAGTAGTTGCGATACAGTAAGAGGTCTATTCAACAACCTCGGCTAAAGCCTCCGGACTTTGATTCGCTAGCTACCACCTCGGTACAGAACAAAGCCCGTTAACTCTACGATTACCGCATCTCCCGAGAGGCGGTTACAGGTATGTTATATTTTGCACATTGTTACGATCCCTAATCTATATCAGTTCTTAGCAATGGGTAGACGATACTTCTCTTGTTCTTCCTCGACGATAGCTCTTAGGCCTATGCCTACGATAAGGTGGGAGAGACTCTCATGTCTCTGGTCCTTATCACCTATCGTATTCTATCTTCAACTCGATTCTTATAGTAGAATCCTCATCTCGTAGGTATGTATTCTTAAAGAGCGTAATGGTTTTATATTCGTAAAAGCATAAAGTAATAAGTAAGAAAATAACTTAGAACGAAACGTGAAGAGCCTATCTAGTGGGCCCTAGTGACCTCCTTTTATAGTTACCCTTCACGCCCTTGTAACTCACTCCTCAAGTTACACGCCACATATGACTGTTAGGCGGACGTCAATCTCTAGTATAACTGAGGGATGTAGGCCAGAATCTTTGTTTGGAGAATCTGTCGAGGAAGACTTGTCTCGATAAAATAGGTAAGGTAAAGATTTAAAGTATAAACAAATTTTATATTGATAAGATCTCTTCTCCATTGCTTGATGTTGTCTGTAAAGCTCGGGAGGCACTTCGATATTTATATCCCGCGTCTGAGTGTTCGCGGACTACTTCTAACTACTATGCTCCGAGGTACCACTCTGGCTTTAATACGCAAACGTCCAGAATCTTATAAGTGCGAACACCGTTTGACCCTGAAACTTATCACACCCTTTCGCGGACTCGGAATAGTATTCCTCTGTTGAGATGACTGTGCTATTTGTTATGCCAAACAGCGGCCTCCAACTTAAATATCCACATAGACTATTATATTACTCTAGTCTGGTTGACTATCATTCCAGTAGTCTCTTCGGTCATGAAGTGATCAAGTTCACGCTGGGTCACCTAGTGCCAATCGCAAGTCTGAGCCCGACGTGTCAACGTCTCAAGTGACTCTGACTTATCTAGGTCTTCCATTCTGAGCATGCTTCCCCTTGGTCCGCCGGCCTCCGTAGAGGGGTCCTATTGCTAGGACCAAACAACCTACAGCTGATCTCAGAAGGGTATGGGTGGATTCGGTATACCCCTAATAGCCTCTACTATTGGGATATCCTCTTGGAGTATTTCGCTGAAAACGTCCTGTCACTTTCGGTCCATAGTTTAGGAAACCTAACTTTGAAGCCTACTATCTCAATGTGCCTGCAATGGATCTCCTCTGTTCCACTTCCCAGATGTCGCCAAAGGTCCCCTCTCATATATCCTGCGAACAGCATGCGGATGGACAAATGGCGGCGATGTATATGGTGTTATGAAGTGGGCTTCATTGATGTGACTTTTTAGTTATGGGACGCAACTCTCGAAATCTTGCTAACGACGTGCGGGCCCCATAAGGGGGCCGGAGGGGGGTGTTGGCACTCCGGTAAATTGAGGGTCTGTGCGCAGTTACCCTACCATGGGTCTGTGCACATGTCTCAGATTTCCATATGCCTAACAAGAACTGATACCGGTTAGGGATCGTAACAGCTTGGTATATCAGTACCCGTGGTGTTTTTTTGTTTCCAAATTCTTAAGTATTAACAGGATTATCCTGCACTAGAAAATCTACTATTTTTTTTTTCTCTTCGCATTTATAACAATATACAGATATACTAGCAATATTAAATTTTACTGCCTATTTTTAATAATTATCTATTATCACTTTATGAAACTAGTTTGAAAGGGGTGTGTGTCAGATCGGTTGCAATGCTGGGGTGTACCGGTAATTATTAAATAGACACGACTGTACCGTACTTAACGACCTCATCTGGCACAACACGGCGGGTGATATTCCATGACGTGCAGCAGGCCAATCTCCACCTTGTCACCAATTACGATTGACCGGTTATCACCCTTTTGATCTATTCACATCCTCTTTTCGTGCGGTCCTCATACCGCATTGTCATGCCCGCGGTGCCGTATGAACTCGAATAATTAACCTCACGCTAGGACTCTGGCGTCGTCTTGGTTGGTGAGGCCTGGCACTCGTTTCTTCTCCCTTTATCTTAAGCTGGGGCTGAGGGGGCCAGTTTTGGACATCTTAGCGCGAGGTCTAAATTATTCGAGTTCTTGCGATAGGATTGTGCTTATCGCCACAACGCTACTCATCCCAAGAACGGCACATGGGTGCTAGGGGTTTATCGAGGCTACTCAAACGCCACTTTCACGCGGAATAAGCAAGTCTTGAGGGTGTTGTTGCTTGTGGTCTGGACAGTGGGGTGGCAGCGAGGCAGCCTTGCTTCTGTCATATGTTCTTTCGTTCTGCACTCATGGGCCGAGAATATCACAGGAAAAATGAATATCTGGTTGGAATTTCATAAACATGATGGGAAAAAGAGAGCAGGAAGAGGGTTTTTCTATGAACAAACTAGGAGTGGGGGGGGAATGACCAGCTAGAAGAACTGGAGAAAAACTGGAGACGAAAAACTAGTGGGCCCTTCTGGGAGTCTAGTGGAGTCGCCGAAATGCTCAGCGGATAACAGATCGTAGCCGTCCAAAAAGATATGTATGTCGACCTTGAGCAGCATCCCATTATGAACCGGGTTGATGGATCCCTTCGTTCGTATAGTGGATTTCACGGAAATTTAGCTCGAAAGGTGGAGGAATACTTCGCTTAAAGGGGTGTGACCGAGGTCTTCTGATGGTGGCCCGGCCAGTAAACATCTCTGACCCAGGATCTGCGGGGCATTTACTTGAATAGGAGGCGTTATTATCCTTCTGGGTAAAAGACGGTCTTGACCGTAGTTCCACCAACACAAACGAAGGAATTCTCCAGACTCCGATGGCATGGTGATCTGGCCACCATGGTTATGGCCACTCTAGTGCCCTCCGCACGTCAGCGGAAAGACATGAGCAGCCTCGGGACTCCACCGGCTCCCATACCCGGCATCCATTGCACGTTTTCCCGTTATAACACACCGACGATCTCGCTCACCTGTGGCAGTACGAAACTTTCCGGCACGAGTTCTGGTAGCCATTGAGGACGTACGGACCAGTCAGGGCTCGTTATTGACGGTGAGGGAGCCGGCAGCAACGATGAAGTAGTCCCCTGGTTGAAGAGGATGATCATCCCTCTGAACGGTCGTCCCACTTTCCTCGTGCAGAATGTAGCCCTTGTCGAAGGCAAAGATGACCTCCGCCATCGAGTGGAAATTGGTGTTTGCCATACAATCGGTGAGAACGAGACCGCCAAGAGCTGCGTCACGGCCCTTTGCATCGCAGATGTGGACGTGCAGGTGGAATTGATAGAAGAGAGGAAAAAATAAAAGGGGGGAAAGGTTGTCGGCAGATATCCCCGACTTGGTGGAAAGCACAAAGAAGGCTTCCAGTGAGATCTCCACCTTACCCGGAGACGGGTGTTACGGAACTGCAGGCGCAAGGCCGGCTGTACAACTTGACTCAAAAGTTTGATATGATATAATTGGCTGTCTCATATACTGTGCTCCAGTATCGGGTATTCTGAATGATGATCTGGTCTTGGGTGGCGCAGCGCCGATGGTGAATCTTGCTGTGCTGTTTCTTTGCATCCTACTTTCCCCCACCCCGCTCAGTCGTGTCTTCCTCCCCGTTTGGTTCTATCCTTTTCTTGGATCGAATGATCGCACCTTTCATTTCTTTTAGTAGGAATTGGTGAAGCACTTCCCACGTTATTGTACTGTGGCCAAATCAATCCTCAGTCTCCCCCTTTCCCACGACGACCCACGCCGATCCGCAAATCTCCATTGTTTCCCTGCGAGGTGGGCCCTCGGTGTAGTGAGCACCCACCATTTGTTGGCCTGCCCTTCATGGGTTGCACGATTGTAGACCGTGGTTCAAAGTATTTTGTGAGCCGGGAGTCGTTATGCCGGGTATGCAGGGAAACATTGCGCCATAATTCAATCCAGACCACCGGTATCAATCTGGATCACGCAATGTCAATCTCAACTTTTGCTCCTCCTCCACAAAGCACCCATAGCCCCCACTGATCTTCGCACGGGCTCGGGTTGTTGTCGGTACTGTGCCTTATCCGTTCGACAAAGCCCCCTCCGTGCGCATGAGTTTTGGATATCACAGCGCTGAACACCCGATAACCTCAATGGGACCAGAGCAGGGGAACATCGCAACTGTACTGTACTCGCCTCCGCAAGCTGTCACAGGAAGCTAGCAGGCACAGCACCCGAGTACAGTACAGCCTGAGAGAAAAAAAACAGGGCTCAGACCAAGACGCGCGAGGTCTATTTGCAGTGTGTCAAGCGGAGTGCATTTCTTGCAATCGTAGACCAATGTCATGACTTATATAACCTCACAAGACCACCCACCCATCCAAACAATCCCTGTTCTATCCCCTCTGCACTCGGACATGCGCTTCCCACACTGAGCTGGACACAGCGAAGCGAAGTTATCCGCTGCTGAACAATTCTTGACCACCCCCCCACCCATGACGCCAAGTCCGCATCTGGATCCCCAAGAATGGCCCGATCTTCCCCCTAAAGTCTTGAAAGTTTCATCTTGTCGGAGTAATTGGCAACCCAATTGACTACTCGAGTAAGTGAGTTCCCCGCAATCCACAATATCGGTAAGTAAACACCCCGTTCTAGCTAAAAAACAAAAAAACAAAAGAGACAAAGGAATGATTCTTGGTTTTTTGCTTTTTCTCAAGCGGGAATAAAAAGAATGGGTGTGGGGTAGGGTTCTGAGACTTTCCACACCCTCTGAAAAAGAGGGTTAAAGCTAAACGGTCGGCTTCCCCTCCCCTTCACCTTTTGCCTTTCGTCTCAATTTTTTCTTTTCTTTTCCCAATCCCAATAGCACCTCAGGATCTTGGAATCTAGTCTTAATTCTTAACTGAGGGGAACGAAGAGAAAGCAGACAAACCCTCCATGCCATTCTCCGTACTAAGATGGCGCCTCTGTCGTTAACCTCCAGCCTCGGCAACAGCAACACCGGCGAGGACAATGAGAGCGACGACTACTACACACCCGGGAACCCCTCCACCAGCGGAATCCTCCTAGTGATACTTGTATTCTCCTTCTTCGCACTGGTATTCACACTCATCACAGGGTGGGTGTGGTGCGTGTCTGCTGTCGAGCCGACGTATTACTCTGTTAGGACGCATCGGAGGGGTGCATGGAGGACCAAACGCGTGGTTCCTTTTAGAGGTTTTTTTCCCCCACCCACCGCCAACCCCACTCGATCCCTCATATTGGGCGCTAATTGATGTGGGAAGAATGGTATCGAAAAAGATTGAATCTTCCCCGAACGCCTTCCGACATTCAGCGGGAGGAACACTATGCTAGGGTCTTGACCAACCTGCGAATTAAGGGTTGGGAAGGCCGTGTCCTCCGCAACGGCCAACCAGACGATCGCCGCTGGATGCGTCCTCGCGACACTAAATTCTGGAGACTACACGGGCATAGGAATAGCATAGATACTTTCCAGCCATCAATGAGGAAGGTGGATAACTACGGTGCTATCGGAATACCGACCAAGAGAGAGGGCGATTGGGGGAGTGATAATGATGACGGCGCATCTGTGGGGTATTCGCCATTTACCATTCCGAGGTTTTTTGGAGCACCATGGAGGGCTTCGCAGGAGGAGCATGGAAGAGTGGGTGATGGCGGGGGAGGGGGAGGAGTAGGGAAAAGACAGAGAAGTAGAAGCTTAGGTACTGGGAGTGTACGAAAGCCTAGAAAGACCCGGCGAACGACGGAGGAGATGAGGAGTAATAGTTGGGGACCTAGAGGTTCGAGGAGTAGCATTGGGAGGTGTGGTAGAACTGGTAGTGGACTTAGCACTGCTAGCACATTGGAGATCGTCATGGAGGAGGGACAGAGTTGTTGATGGTGGGCGGCACGTAGCTTTTTTTTTTTCACGATATCACGATTTCCTGTCATAATTATGGGTTTTGGAACTAGGGAGTCGGTCTGTATGACGGATACCGTAGTGTGTAATTATTAGCGTACCATTTCTCTCTCTTTGGTTTTGGTCGGTTGGTTTGGTCGGCTGGTTCTTTGTTTTTTTTTTTCGTTGATCCACCAAACATTTACTGTACCCTTCTGTACTGTACTTGACCCCTTTCTTTTCCTACCGAAAAAAGAATCAAAAGACTAGCATATATCGTACCACGCACTGGTAGTGCCCACTGCGCTGCGACTTGTCTCCAAAAAAAAAAAAAAAAAAAAAAGACGAACTTTACTTTATCTCATCATCTCCATCCCCATCCTCATCCACTATTATCGTTACAGCACCCTCTCCACATCATATGTTTCCACTCCCCCTCCACAATCCCTAATGTTGAGGCTCAACCAAACACCACAGAAAAAAGCGGACACAAAAAGTCGTTGGGATCTTGCAGAATCCGATGGAGATGATAGCTAATAAGAAGGGAACTCGGGTACCTGCTCGGATTGATTCGAAACCGGCCTTGTTTGGTCTTTACTCGAAGCTTGGGGTTTGGATTTGGGCTGCGGGCCCGCGTGGGGGAGTGGGTGGGTGAGCACCGTATGATAGAAGAGGGATTGTGTGATGATTGGGAGTGTATCTTGGAGAAGGGGTGTGTGGTGGTGGGTGGGAACATATTCTATTCTGCGGCTACTCGTACTGGCATCATCTTCCGATAAGAGTTTCTCGAGATTCAATCCCAGATTTTTTTATCTTTCTTCTTTCTCTACCGGTGCTGTACTCGAGTACTAGTACACGAGTATGGCACAGTACAACGAGTACTCGAGTACTGTACCTGTTAGGTCCTTGGTCCACTGTGATGGGGTAGGCTAAGTCGCGACGCCCCACCCTCCATGATTCGGTGGTGAAAGTTCGGATTCTTATCTGTTCGGGGAATTACCGTATGTGTTCCGCCCTAAATGAGCTACAGGCACCGTGGCTGAGAGATGGATGACGTGGAAAGGAGAAGGTTTACTCGGGTAGGGTACGTCTGGTTGCCACTCATCTTCGAAGGTATCATACTAAAATCGAAAAACATGAATTGTACCCTACGGAGGTACAGTACAGCCCATAAGTTTTGTATTTTCCACAAGCCTAGGGTGTTGCGCTCTCTGCCTGTGGAACATACAAAACTTATGGGCTGTACCTCCGTACAACTATTGATCTGTAAAAGTACTAATGAAGGTCACAGGAGTGTGTGTCCGGTTGACACATGTGGATAAGGCCAGGAAAGGTATGATACTTTAGCTAAATAAAAACTTGGAACCTGAAAATATTAGTACCTAGGCTTAGATATCTATTTTTTTTTTTTTTTTACTACTGATTGTTGAAAGTTGTAGTAGTGTGTGGTGATGTGTCCCCCCCCAGGCTGCGCAGGAGGTACTTCATTATGTCACTTTGTAAAAAAAAAAAAAAAAAAAAAAAACAGGTCTAACCCATTTTTTGAAAACCTTAATTTTGGCCTCATTATTGCACTCTGTTGCCATTTCTTATCAACCAGACACAACACTTTATGTCAAAGTGACATTTTCTCTCAAAACCCTATAGTCTAATCAGGATCATTATGGGGGGTTTTGTGTTGCAACCAGATGCACCCTTATTTTTAGTTATGATATCTTCACGTGTATGAATCAGCACAGTACTCGTACAGTACAGTAATCATAACCTTCCTGCAAGGGCACTACCGATTCTATGATATACCATACCGGGATCATCGCGCCGAAACGAGCTTTTACTTGTAACCTTCTGATATAAATAAACCATTCGAGATGCCAGACCCCGCCGAGCTCTTCTAAAACCCCATTGCGCAAAGCCCCCCAATTGATGGCCTTTGGGGGGAGGTTATTCCAGCTTTGTTCTGGTATGATATCATACAGTACTGTACCGTACTGTGCTGCCCCCCCCCCCCACCACCACCACCACCACTGCCCGTAGGATCCTTACTTAATGGCGAGGTCCTGTTAAACAGCGAAAAGGGTCATGCCAACGTTCTATCTTATCATTTTATCATAATATTATCATACCTTTCTAAGTCGCAAAAGTCAGTGTCCACCTTAATAAACCTCGTGAACCCTCTACCGCGAACCAAACCCATTATAATTATAGCACAAACTACTACTCGTATGATGACACCTAATCGGGAAACTACTATCACAATAAATTCAAAAAAAAAGATCTGGCATTGATGAATGTATCATACGATCCTATATGTAAATCTAAATTCGCACTAGTGGGTTTCAGTTATTGTGGGTATGTAGTTGTTGTCCCCCCCCCTCCCCCTTATCCTCATACCTTGCCACTTGCTATATACCATACACGAGTGATCTCTCATGAATATCAAATTTCCGCAGGAACTGATCCCTTAGTCTGTATTCAGCACAGTTACTGTATGTACCTCGCACTCGATAGAAAAAAAAAAACGATCAACTCTTCGGGGTTATAATTTTCCCACTAACCAGGTTATTTTCGAGGGACTAAAAAAGTCCATGCCTCCACGAGCTTATGATTAGTATTTGTTATATATATATATATATATTTGAAGATCGAAAGGAAAAATACACACTAGAAAGTCGTGAAATTCAGGAACGAGCGAAAAGGCTGGTGTGCTCTCCCTTATGGTGAACGCCACCCGGTAGCAATAAACTCGTGGTGACGGCCAAATTCCGGTAGTTAGCACCATGGTGAGTGGGCCTAAGTTAGATATTCTCGACACACTACTAGTCTCGGAATACCATGATACTGTACTCAAGTAGTTGCGGTTTTTGCCTGGTGCGTCAAATTATATACCACCCAGTGAAACTTGGCTCTGGTCCTCCTCTTGCTCATATACTGTCAAGGCCCCCCCATATTTAGTCTAAACCATCCTCCAACTGGCCTCAGCAGTTTGGCCATCTGAAATCCGTTTTTTGTTTTAAAAGAGAACTTGATTTAGCACAGACTCCTATAGCAAGAGAGGCAGGCTATTGCCGGACGTCGAGTTTTATAGGTTAGTGCGGGATCTAGGTTTCTGATACAGTATTGCCACCTCACAGCCGTGATTGACGGTGCGGTATGGGGTTGATTTACAATACTATACCGGTACGGTCCGCGTAATATATGATATGAACACAAGGAGGGTATGTTTTGAACAGTATTGGTGGGCTTTGCTGGTCCCGTCGGGTGGCGGTGGGTGTGGATGGCTTTTTGTGAAGGACAATTCGGGCAAAGTTTAGTCGAACATTGACTGAGTGTGTTTGGGGAATGCCGCCTTCTCACAAAGGATCTGACGAGTTACCGTAAACTAGGTGACACAACTAATAACGCTAAACCAAATTCGTCACTGTGTAGATTTCTGGTTTTAGTTTGTTAAAAACAGACGTATATGGGAGTTCGTTCTGCGGTTACCGTACTTCTAACTCATACGGAAACATAAATCACACCAAAATTCAGCTTTCTGACCGTAAGGCTTTCTAATGGCCAGCTATCTACTCGCATACCCATTCAAGATCGCCATCATATCACGTTCGAGTTTTACAACCCAGGAAAGAGTGGAAAACTCCAAGAATGGTCGGCAGGAAGAACCGGAAAATTAACTGGGAAGAAAGAACCCCCCAATTCAGACAATACTCGAGATTAAGCATCTTCTCAAAGCCTAAAAAAACCCGTCAGTACCCACCGAAAAAATAATCAAAAGAGCCGCCAGATCAATAGAGGGGCTGATACTACTTACGATACCAGAATACAAATGAAGAAAACGTCATAGCAATCATCACTGCCCACGAAGGAGATAACCACCACCACATATTAACCTGCAACTTTGCCATTATCAAATACAGGGCCACAGACCCGAACAGTGACGATGCTGATCCTAGTGGAGGCAGAAGGACAGCCGGAATCTTTATCAGTGTATATGCATCACCACAGGGAGTCATCCTCCGAACCAGGTGGATCATGAGCCCTGGTGTCATCGTTCCGCTAACCGTCTCCGTGGCAAGAGCATCAGCAGCAAACTCCCTAGACTCATCACCATCGTCATGAAAACATAGACCAGCCCCACTTCCTCCTTCCAGCCACGAACGCGCGGAAGCGCCGAGAATAGATTGCAGTTGTGGAGGGACTTATATTGTTGTTGTTACGAAAAAGAAGGGGAGTATACAGATGGGTTCACCAGTGCACGAGAACTCATCTAGAGGTCCGGAGGGGGTTGGAATAATGAGCTCGAGGGGCATGCTGCAGCAGTTAGGGTCCCCGGCGAGGATCTTCATTGTCGGGGAGTGAGACATGACTCGAGCGGCGAGGGGCTGGAGGATTGTGAAGGCTGGGAAGTGATTTTGGGGAAACTTAAATGCTTGTCAGGCCCCATAAAGCCACATATGAAGGTAAGGAGGCGTTCGGGTGTTCTACATCCACTAAGCCAGACTGGGATACCACAAAGTTCTCTCAAGATGCACCCGGGGAGAATACAACAGAAGTCACATGGGCGATCGAGCGAGCCTTAGTCTAATGATCACCCTCATATCATACCACCTCCTCCATCCTAAGTTTGATGTCCAAAGTATTCGTTCACTCCCACAAATTTCTCACGTTCCCTCCTCGCCCGTGCACATAAATTTAGTCTACAGCACAGTACAGCACCCCAGTCCCGAACACCGATATGTGCAGATCACACCTCATCACTCGAAATTCCTCAAGATTCCAATCCCGACCAATCTCGGTTACACCCATCAAATCTCCGTGGTCCCTGCATCTACGATGGATAGATTCTCTCTCCACCGCTAACTTATGATACCTCGAACATTCTTGAGACTCAAGTTTGGCAACCGATCACAAGACCAGCAACTCATACAGAATTCCTTTCCCCGATTATCACAGTAAAAGCGACCCTTTCGATAGACAAAGAAGGTTTACCCTATCAAGCAAACTGACAGTTTCACCAACCCCCTCGCAGCCAAGCCCCCCCCCTTTCTAGGGCCTAACCACAAGTAGTTTAGCTTCCCTCCATAACCAACCGACCAACCCACCGGTCAAGATGCTTCGTATGATAGCTACGACACCACAAGGGAAATAGCTGTAAATTTCCCCACATAACACAACCTATCGTTCTAAAATTTTCATTTTTTTTTCAACCTCAGCACTTTAACCTACCGGTTACAATGGCTATCAGGTTTGTGTCACTCCTCTATCACCGTAAACGTGCTGTACAACTGATTTCATGGTTGCTGGTGATGGGTTCAGATACTTGATCTTGCTATCAAGGCAAGGGAAAGTGGTGAGATATATTTACCTTCCGCCTCTATCCACCCCCGAATAACAAGCTGAATATCTCCCCAGCGTCTGGCAAAGTGGTTCACAACCCTTAGTTCCAAAGACAAGTCCAAGACCATAAAAGACGTAATACAACTCGTCCTATCCCGGCGAACAAAAATGTGTAATTTCCTCGAATATAAAGGTCCTTCCCCTCACCCTTCAATCTTCACCTTCTCACAACGTCCAGACACAAAAGTAGTATACCGCCGCTACGCCTCCCTCTTCTTCGTCGCGGGGATCGACAGCTCGGACAACGAACTCATCACGCTGGAAATCGTGCACCGCTACGTCGAGCAGATGGACAAGTACTATGGAAATGTGTGCGAGCTGGATATCATATTTAATTTTCAGAAGGCCTATTATATCCTTGATGAGTTGTTGATTGCTGGCGAGATGCAGGAGAGTAGTAAGAGGGGGCTGTTGAAGTATATTGCGCAACAAGACGCGATCGAGGATGTCGAGGGGGAGGAAGATAATATTTCTAGGATAATAGGGTGAAATGGGTGAATAAGAGATAAAGGGCCTTTTCTTATCTTATCTCGATTCACTTTGTTTTTTCTCTTTTGGGATTTTCGGTTCGGGGGGGGTCATGGGTCTTTTGCAAGGGAGATGGGGGAATCTTTGTGTAATTTGTTCAGATACCGATTGGAGCCGTTTGGGGGGTTGTTTGACGGGGGAGAATTTATTGGAGGGGTGTGGGAAATCACCGATTACGCTCTAGACATTTCCCTATAACCCATTTCTAAAGTATCGACTCTATTGAACTAGAAAAAAAGAACCTTGTTTAAAACGGGTAGGCATTGATATATACTACATCACCACCACTACTGTCTTTGATACGTAACCTTCACGACCTTGTCCCCCAAGGTCATTCCCCCGATTCCCTCCTTCGCCCCAATGGCACCTTCCAGTTGCTCAAACTCCACAAATGCAATACCCTTTCTTCCAGGCACCATACGCACCTCCTTGAACCCATCGAACCGTCCGAATAGTGAAGTGAGGGTATCTGAATCCGTCTCGTCCGGTAGGTTTTGTAAAAACAACGTACTGTTGGGTGGAAGATACTCGTCGGGGATTTGTGGAGCTGCCGCAGGTGCCGTAGACTTGAGACTCCCGGACTTCTTGGTAGCCTTCGCAGCATCCGCCTGGGGAGCTGCCGTGGTGGATGCATGACGCTGGGATTCCAGAGCTGCCAATGCTTGCTTCCGTTCTGTATTTACGTACATCAATTATTAGCGTCGCATAATCCCAAAATAAGCGACAAGAAGGGGAGGGTGCAAGGACGGACCCCTCTCTGCAAGCCTCCGGCGCTTGTGGGCCTCAAACTCCTGGCTGTCTTCGCCGGCTTCTCGCTTGACGGTCGCATCGCTTCGGGACTTTGCAAAAGCCAGAACCATGGGTTTATCGAAGAGAGGGAATGCCTGGACTTCTTTGATAGCCTGCTCAGCTGCTTGGGGAGTGTCGAAGACGACGAAGGCTTGTCCTTTGGCTTTCAGGTTCTTCTTCGCGACGAGGTCGATTATGGTTCCATATTGAGAGAAGATGGCTGTCAGGGACTGCTTGAGCAATGGGATCTTTACAGATTCTTCTAGGTTGCGGATCTGTGTCTGTCAGTGGTGGGGTGCGTGGGATAGGGGGAGGGGTGGTGGGAGTGTACGTAGACTCTACGAGTGAAATGAGGCGGGTTAGTTGAGGGATTGCCTAGAATGCGAGGAAAGGATGGGGGGTAATTACGTGCTGGACGGAGTACCAGTATTCACAGTTGAAGTTGGGGATGCCATAATTTGTTCCTTTAGCGTAGGTTGTCGTGTGATTCTCGTCCAAAATATCCGTTTGTTAGAGTGTCGGAGGTCAATTGATTGCCGACAGCTCCAAATCTCTGGAAAGGCTCGGCGAAACAGAGCTCCCTGATGTGTAAAGTTAATGTGGTTACCCTCCCTTTCCAGGAAGCGGCCGAGCCAAGTCTACCCTCAACACCATGTACTCTGGGAGAATACCTGTTCCTTCTCTTTCACTCCTGCTTCATCAGAATCTCTCTCAATGTTTCAGTTTATCACCAACACTCCCATCAAATACCGCCGCCCAATCAGCTCGCCCCTCTGCCCAACTTCTTTCCCGAGTAGAGGAAGGGCTTTTTAGGAGCTGGCAGCAGCCTTGCTTCAACCCCCCATTCTCTCCGCGACTGAAACCCAGGACAATCGTGTAGCCTGGTGCGTTCCACCTTGATTTCCTACATCTTAGGACCGATTTCTGACTTTTGCGCAACCGTTGAGGAGCCCAATGAAGCTGTGCTTGCATGAACGAACGACAATAACTTGGCCGTTCACCACCTAGGTCTCCAAGAAAACAGCGCTCCATGGGACTCTTCGAGGTCCAATTGCATCACTAGTTTTCTTCGGGGTTGTCATTACCTTTACCTACCATAGCTAATCCCATTGCCTACCTGGCTGTTACCCCACAGCACATAACCAATCTACCCAATTTCCCAATTTCGGTTGCCTGTACTATGAGCCGCCACCAAACCGCTACACTCATTGGCTGTCTCCGTCGCCCCTGGGTGCTTATCTTCTTCCAATGCAATATGGCTTCCAAACTGGCACTTTGGTCTCAGGCGGAATCTCCCTAGCACCCTCCAGGAGTACCGCAAATTTACCAGGATCAGGAGAAATAAGCTGGAGAAATAGTTGCAGATTGAGTACCCTGAAACCAAGATGGCCAAGACTTCCGAGGAGGGAAGTAGGCCGGATTGGTTACGGGTTTAACAATCAATGGGATTTGAACTGAAATTTTTTTTACAAAGCGAGTCAAGGATACCGTAGGTGTCGCCTAGGGTTCTATGTCATACGGACTCATACCTCACTCCTACAGTAAAGATGGACTACATTTACTAGTGTTACCATAGCCTGGGCTGTAAGTAGTTATGGTGCGGGTCATCACAAGCTTTCGTGATATACTATTGATCTAATTCTAAACATTAGCAAACGTGGGCTCCACGTTCCCAGACCCTCGATTCATGCGTTTTTACTCGAGTACCACAGCTCGCTGTGAAACCGTAATCTCTCAGAATTATTTATAAGGGATATTGTAGGAATTATCCAGGATTGCACCCGTACTATGCTAGTACATAGTGCCGGTATTGCCTGAGACTGAAATTTGCCTATCGCAAGCCTCATCACTCCGTGCCGCTCTCTTTTCATCCCCGCTCCCACCCCACAATGGAATACCCCAATCCCGTTTCCAAATCATTTAGGCACAGGTATCGTTGTACTCGAGTATGATACTCATATCCCGGTCAAATTATCAGAGGGGGTGCTCCCGGTCAACAGGGCGATCGAAAAAAAATGATGATGCCTCGCAGTGAGCTTTTCTCCTTACCCAAGACCCCTCCACGGCTCATAAGAGCACCATCATGACAGATTGCCAAAGACCCCAATCACGGACCACCACCGCATGAAGGACATGAAGCGAGAATCGAGTCTCCCCTCATATCCGGTTTCAAGGCGGAAAAAATTTAGGCACCGGTCCCGAATCCGCCATGAAGTCCGAAATAAGTCACCCGCCACCCACTGAGCAGTGCATCTACTCGAGTAGCAACTTTGTAGGGCTGTCGATCATCTGAAATCCGGGCATGGTAAATCGGGAACCTTGAGATATATCCACGTGTAAGGCATCCGTGGCCCTCGCTTAGCTAGCAGCCTATCAATATCCTGTTTTTTTTTTTTTTTGGGCGGAGTCTTTAAAAATGTTGCCTTGAAGGGAATGCAGGAGAGATGTCGAGAGGTTGGTGCCAGGCCGGGTTTGACCTCTCGACCGTACGAGTAAGGGGGGAGGGGTTGTCTCGCTGCTGCCTAAGTCGCGAGTGATCCAATGTGAAGACTACAGAAGGTCAACATGGTAAATAGCAAACCTATGGGGCCGTCGACTTGTGCTTGAAAATAAACAACGAAAGGGGTGATTTAGCGAACGCTTGGGTACCGGTATGTTACTAAAGTCTGCCCAAGCCTTGTCACCCCGAGAGCAATTCCCTTCCCCGTCTGTTACAGTGCGGTGACGAAAGTGGTCTTTGTAGTGCTTGACAATGGCACTCGCACACTTACCACTTGTCAACTTCAAATATGCTTGGAGATGTAGAATTCATTTGTAGAATAGATAGAATAAAAGAGATAAATACAAGATATCACTTTAATATTTAATTTACCATCCTTTGACCTTAGTAACTGCATTAATTCTCCTAGGAATACTCTCTACTAATCTTTCAAAAAAGAGTTTGATGACAGCTCTCAATGATGAATAAGGGTTTCCTCTATTAGTAGTTTTACCTTGTCTGCTGGTCTAGTATTTTCAGCTCAGTGAGCATAATGTTAATGGTAAAGTTTTGTAAAGAAGAATAATTGAATATATTTAATAGTATTGAGATCTGATAAATATAGTAGTAGTCAATCCTCTGGGACTTTTATATGATACTCCTCCAGCTATGCTACTGTAATCCTAGCAGTATACACTCTAGGATTATCTTGTATGAAGATTGACTTGATACTCTTGTCCTTAATTTCTATGGAAAATCAAGTTAGGAAAATTTTAAATTTTTAGCATATTCTCTTGTATCTATCTTACTTATCATTTGTTAGGCAGCAGCTGACTTTAATAATTGTCAAGAATAGATAAGGTCAAAGGTCATCAAGTTTATTATAGACATAAATATGTTTAGGAAGACTTGTAATAATTATAACTTACTAGTATTACTACTTACTCTAAGGCTAACTACTTAGGTTCAGAAAGGCTTATTATGTATTGTACAACTGATGAGGAAGTAGAAACTGGAATATCCAGCTGTATTTCTTGTGATGTCCAATGATAACACAGTTGCTTTTATACTAGATAAAGATGGAGATTTTGATATTAATAACAAGTGGCTCAACTTTGAAAATCTTAATAATATACTTGAAAATGTCAGCCAACAACCCTCAAGAGTAGCAAGTCTGGTTACCTCATAATAAAGGTCCCTAAAAGAAAGTTTGAAGTTAAAAAAATTAAGACTATGAAGAATATTGGAATCAGGACTAGTTCTACTAGGGGTTGAAACTCCAACAGTAGTCTCACAGGTACTAGAAATGATAGAAGAACAATTCACTACATTGATACAGATGATAAGGAACTTTTTATAAGGATGACCAAATACACGAGAACCAGACCTATTCTACTGAGATCAATACAAACTATAAGTATTTCAATACTAATGTGGTATATTAGAAAAAATAAAAGCTGCATCAGATGCAGAGAGACTGCATCAGGATAGTCAGTAGGTATTAAGTGTTTCCAGTATATCATATAAATCTAGAGACACTATATGCATCCCCGATATATTAGATGTGTCTAGTAGTAACAGGGGATTTCAGGAGTGTCTGGTAGTAATGGGAGATATTTGAGGCATCTGGTAGTAACAGGAGATGTCTGGAGCATCTAGTAGTAATAAGAGAGGTCTAGGACATCTGATGAGAATAGGAGATGTCTGAGGTATCAGGAACACATCCTAGCTGAGACCTTTAAGTTGGCAAGCCCCATGTGTAGATCTGGTCGCTGCCAGTATTGTTCAGAGGTCTAAGTCAAACATGATTTAGTCCTCATACTAGTATGACTAGAAAAACAAAGATCTGACACCATGCTAGCTCAGGTAAGTATTAGAACCAGCCTCTCTACAAGAAAGTTAACTATTGTGTAGAAGCAAGAATAGAAGATACTATAGGAAATCTATTTTAGGTTCCAAAAGAATTGTTGAGCAAAAATACATCAAGTGGAGATTGTAACTAGTACAGGTTACTGGTTTAGGATTTTTAGGTATCAGTTGATACTAAGTGTGTTTTGATTTTGTTTCAGGAAATGAGGAGTGCTACTAGCCTGATAGTATAGGGTTTGATACTCTATATATTTTATATTTTGTTTCGAGTATCGGTTTAATACTCTATATGTTTTATGTTTTGTTTTGAGTATCAGTTTGATACTCTATATATTTTATATTTGGTTTTGAGTATTGGTTTGATACTTTATATGTTTTATATTTAGTTTCAAGGCTACTACTTTCAGAGCCTTATATGTTTTGTGATACAAGAGTCAGGGTAGCCTAATCAGTGTATTTAAGAACTACTATTCTTCGTGTTAGAAGAAGCAGACTTCGACAGACACAGTTTTTAATATACTTGGTTGAACAGTTACTTTCTTCAGTTCGCTTTGAGAATCTTTAGTTTGAGATCCACCAAACATCTCAGGAACTTCAGTAGTTGTGATACAGGAAGATGTCTATTCAACAACCTTAGTTAAAACCTCTGGACTTTGCTTCATTAGTTACCACCTCCGGTAAAAAACAAAGTCTGATAACCCTATGTTTACCGCATCACCCGTAAGGCAGTTACATTTTTTTAACTTTAACAAGTTATCAGATTAGAAGGTGTTCCAGGACCAAGCAAGGGCAAGGCTCTTGAGGAAGGTTCTGAACAATGCACCAGAGATTCCAAGAGTCAATACACTAAGACTCCAGTAAAGGAGCAAGCAGCAGGCAACGCAGCAGTCAGGTAGCTAGCCAGAGATGCTGCTGAACAAATAGTAGGAGATTTAGCACATGACCTATCAGAACCACCAACCACTACCCCTGGAGGGTACCCAGAATCCCTATAAAAGCCAACAGATATAAGAGTACTTCTAGCACCACCAGGCAACGATCTAAACAGCTCCAATAGTAATAAAGTATCAGACAACATAGCTTCAGAAGCAGGTCCAGCAGGACCAGAGGCCCCCGGGCCAGAGCTTCCAAGACCACAGACTCATAGGCCTAATCCAGTTGTTATGGCCAAACTCAGCATTAAAGTATCTTCACCTAATAAGCTTACCAGTGAAGGGCAAGACCTCAAACTGGAAGCATTTGATAGATAGTATAACTCAATATAGTTATATTTATGCCTAAATGGGCTATGAACTAGTGAGGCTGAAGGTGGAAACTATTGGATTCTTTATATTAAAAGACAAACTTAAGAAGTAGCTTTCCAAGCAGCTGAGCAATTCAGTGAAGACATGACCAGAGAAAATCTTATCAGTTTTCTATGTGAATAATTCCAATCTTCAAAACAGAAAGACGATACCTATCGCAAATTCCATGAAATTGCGCAGGTATATAATGGCAAGATACAAAGAATATCAACTATAGCAACCAGTTTACTAATGTTTTAATCAAGTCTACCTGTAAACACTATAAGCGATTATGCCTTCATCTAGCAGTTCTTTAAGAGTATGTATCCTAGGTTATGACAGGAAGTAGAACTATAACATGGCATAACAAATACTGTCGCAGAAGTGATAGAAAATACAGAGAGCATAGATGCTATCCTAAAAAGCACTGGTACTTATGGGAAAGAAAGGTTCGACAAACCAGCAAAAGAATTCACTCTCAGACTAGAAGAACTGAAGAACAATCGAAAGGTGAACAAGAAACCCCACAGCAAGCCTAAGGAACAAAAGGAGAAAGGCCTTTGCTATACCTGTGGAGGAAAAGGACATCTAGTAAGAGATTGTCCCAGTAAAGTTAACAATGGTAAGGGCAAAATAAAGGTCAAGAAGGAAGTCATTTCCAACAGAGCGGAGCAGGAAAATCTAGCAAAATATGTGTTTATCAATGGCATGGAAATAGAGAAAGACAAAAGCATCCGGATGATGGCTGCTAGATTAACAAATGTTAAACCTCATGACGTCCTTAAAGGAATAATGCACATCAATGGCAAAGAAGCCAGAGTCCTATTTGTTACAGGATTGATAGGAGCCAACCTGCTTAGTGCCACCTTTGTGACCACCCATGGAATTCCTTGTCAGGAACTGAAAACGCTGATGTTACGATCCCTAACCGGTATCAGTTCTCAGCAACGGGTAAACGATACTTCTCGTGTCCTTTCTCTCGACGATAGTTCTTAGACCTATGTCTACGATGAGGTGGTAGAGACTCTCGTGTCTCTGGTCCTTATCGCCTATCGTACTCTTTCTTCAACTGTACTTGCGTAGTAGAGTTCTCATCTCATAGGTAGGTATTGGTAAAGAGCGTAAAGGTTTTATATTCGTAAAAGCATAAAGTAATAAGCAAGGAAATAACTTAGAACGAAGCGTGAAGAGCCTATCTACTCGGCCTCTTTTTTTTTTTATTTTATTTCTTTTTTTATCATCATCATGTATTCATTGTTTACAGTACAAGAACTTGCATGCAGCGCTAGCTATGGCATAAACAAAACCTCAATCTCAAATATGCAAATGCAAAAGAAAAAACCGCACCCTAATATAAAATCCTCCTAAATGTGTCCGATAGCCGACACAAAATCCCTAAGGAACTAAAGCAAGAAAATACAAAAATTGTAATGTAAAGTAAAGCCCAGCCGAAAAACTCAAACAAAGTAGGAAAGCATTGGGTGAGCCGAATGCGTAAGGTGGGCGTCGTAATTCAGGGCCTAAAGCCGTGAATTGGAAGCCCCGTGTCGTGGAGAGCGGTCTTTGAGGGGGGGTCTCAGTCTGCTGGTGGCATGCCGGGGGGAAAGCCAGTGGTGGTTACATTGAGGTATCTCGCCAAGGAGCGGAGGGAGTTTGTGTTGGTCCATAGTGGGCTGTCTCTGCCAACGTCCGTGAGCCCTCGGAGGTGGCGCTCACAAGGTTCCTTGTGAGACTCGCAGTGTAGGATGGCATGAGCGAAGTCTTCCGCGTCCTCTTCGCAATAGGGACAAAGAGGGGAGGAGTCTTCGGTGAACCATGAGGGATGGGCAGCGAGGTAACTCTTACCAGAGCGCATTTGGTGGATTCTACCTGCGATGAACCTCCCCAGACCCATGACGGGGTGGGGTTTCAGGGATACGCCGAAGGGGTAGTAGGGAGGGGGGGGGAACTGGGTGGCCCAATCCCTGGTGAGAGCACTTCGTAGCCGCAACTTGATCGACTGGTAGGATGGGATCCCCTCTCGCAGGGAGAGTTGTTCAGGAGGGAGGAGGTCGGGCGAGGCTACAAGGACAGGGCCTGAGGCGTCGATAAACTGAAGGGTCCAGTGAGCAATAGCGTCGAGCAGGAGGTGCTTGTATATGGGAGGGCAGGGGGGAGCCAACTTTCAGAGTAGCGGGGCATAGACAGACGTCAGGCCTCTAGTGAAGTGATGATGGTCTTCCGGCACCCGAAATGGGCAGGAGGTGGGAAAGGATGGGTGCAGTCTGGCAGTCGCCAGGTTGGCCTCGGGGGGGAGGCATACCAGGCGGACAGCGGCCAGCCTCTGGCAGTGGAGAACTAAGAGCGGAAGGGGAGGGAGAGCAGATTCGAATGCCAGGATGCCTACTGGGGTTGATGAGAAGCGGTTTGTCGCCTATCTACTTGGCCTTTTTTTTTTTTTTTTCTTTTCTTTTTTTTTTTTTTTT
>JACCEG010000345.1:23935-50767 GCA_014065205.1 Tuber brumale | reverse complement strand
GAAATCCATCGCCATCCAGTCTCTTGCTTCAGAAAAAACAGGAAGAACCGAGAACTGTTGGGTGGAGGGAAGGTTGAGGTAACAGGCCACTCTGGGCTTGCCACCGTTAGGGCATGGGGGGAGAAAAGGCTTAAAGTCTGCAAACGCAGGGGGCTTGCCCCTGTACAGCGGGGGGTCTTGAAGAGCAACAAGGGTGGGGGGGTGATCCAGTAAAGAAAAGGAATTAAACAAGGAGAGAAACACATCCCAGCTTCCCAAGCAGTTGTGTTGTAGAACGGATATAGAATTATTGGAGCCCGTTGCCAGCACGGAACTCACAGGGGAGGTGTGACCAGCCATTACACGCCTTCCGGCGTCTCAGGCAGTGGGATAGGAGTGGGAGTTGCCTGCCATGCGGGGTTGGGCAGGGCACCTCCTTGGGGTTTTGGAACATTTGTGGGGGGACATGTTGGGGGGGCATCACCCCTCCTAGGACGGGGTGTCTCAAAATCGATGGGGGGAAGGACGGGTCGTGTACCAGTTGAAGGACCCTCGCTGGAGTCGTTCGTCGTGTCCATGCTTTCCTCATCCTGCGGTAGAGGGGGTTCCCTACGGAGAGCAGGGGGGGCGGGTCTTAATGGGCAGTCCCGAGCGAAGGCCGGGTGGGGGCCTTTGCATACGGCGCAGAGCGGGGGAGAGGTCGGGCAGCAGTTCGCGACTGCTCTGAGGTTACCAACCTTCGGGCAGGTAGGGTTCTGGCATCTGTGTGCCTGTTTTCTATGGGAGAGGGTGCAGATGGGACAGACCGGATGGTCGATCTTACATCTAGCTGAATGGTGTCCGTATTCACAACAGTTACGGCACTGAGTGAGGCCATTAGCCGAGTATGCCCGCTCGACCTTGCATCGAGAGGAGAAAAGGTAAGAGTTGCCCAGCATTGTGGTCTCATCCTCCGGGGCCACAGTTACTACTACCGAGGTTGCCTTTTTCAGGATCCGGGAGTCGCGGTCGGGGTTGAGATAGCGGGAAGATAGGATCTGGACGTTCTTTACGTTGAGTATGGTAGTCGACAGGGATTGGAAGAGGTCGCCGTCGTCCTCAGGGAGGTAAGCAGTAGGGAGGGAGTGAACAGCTAGTTGCACCTCGTTAGGTGCAGGGCGGAAGGGGAGCCAGGGGGAGTCTCCGACAGGGAAGGACTGGTTAAGTTTTGCAGAAAGTGCTTCGTAATAGGGGGCGTAGGAGGTAGAAGGGACAAAGGATGAAAGAGCAAGGAGGGTTACTGCTCCTCTGTCGTTAACACGGGCAGGGAATGATAGGAGGAGGTTGCAGCCGGCCTCCCTTAAGACTGAGGCGGCGAGGTCTGGGAAGGATGCAGCTATGAGTTCGGCCTGGGGGTGAGCGAGGGGGGACGAGCGTGGAGCAAAGAAACGTCTCTCGGCTGCCGGGAGGCCCCGCGGCCCCTTAGATGGGGCAGACTCAGCCTGACCAGACGCAACCTGGGCGGCGGTCGGGACGTTTTTGCTCTTGTTCGACTTGCCCTTCTTCTTCTGTCCAGACGAAGCGGCTTGGGCATAGGAGGAGGGGCCGGGTTGGGCCGATGACTTTGGGGCTGGGTGGAATTTGGAGACAGGGGGGTACTTTCCATCCCTGAAAGCCTGAGCTTCCCAAGAGCGAGGGAATTTGGCCGCGTAGGCAGCAGGGTTGCCATACCATTTCTGGTCTTTGGTGCTGTAGGAGGGGAAGTCAGCGTCGCCCCCACCCTCGTAGAGTGGGGTGAGCTTGTCGGCCAGGGTGGGGTCAGTTTCTGTTGGCACCCTCTCTTTGCCCTTTCTGGACGGGGCTACCCGAGCCGCACCTGCTGTGGCTTGCAAGGGCGCGTTTTGTTGGGGTGGGGGCTGTTGGTGGCGTGCTGGTTGGGGGAGGGGGTGGTCAGCCGGGATGCGGGGTCTCTGACCGATAGTTGGAGGGCAGAGAGTGACGCTGCCATCGCGTCATTTAGGCTGGGCGGAGGAGGAGGGCGCTGGGGCTTCTCTCTATGGGAGGAGAGTTCTTCGACCTGTCCTGAAAGGCGGGCGACTTTGAGGGCCAGTTCATCAACCTGGGCGGAGATAGACCTGGACGCCAAAAGTGAGGTGCAGAGGAGGAGGAAGATGATTGCCTCTCCGGGGAATAGGTCATCAAGCTCCACAGAACTGATGGGTGGGAAAAGTTGGTTGGAGATTCCCACATCCGTCGAGGTCCTCTCAAGGAGCTCGAGGAGAAGGGGGACATGGGGGCGGACACCCGATACAGAGGAGTGTTCTGACGGAGGAAGGGGAACTGAAGCCATACCTGTCGTGACAGGGAGGCCTCGGCTTGATGGTCTTCTTAGGGTAGCAGGAAGGTACGGGCATACTGGATGCTGATGGTGTTAAGGACGAGGTAGAAATGTAGGGGGAGAAAAACAGGGGAGGCGGAGCGCGATAGCGGAGGCGGAGTATGGCCTATCTACGTGGTCTTCTTTTTTTTTTTATTTGTATTTTTTATCATCATGTATTCATTGTTTACAGTACAAGAACTTGCATGCAGCGCTAGCTATGGCATGAACAAAACCTCAATCTCAAACGCGCTATCATAAAAGAAAATAAAACCTGCACCAAAATATAAAATCCGCCTAAGGTGTCCGATAGCCGACACAAAATCCCAAGGAACTAAAACAAAAAAATACATAACTCATAACGGAAAATTAAAACTAGCCTGCAACTGGAAAGGCGGTAACACGGGGCGAGTTAGACAGTGAGGTAGGCGCTGCAACTCAGGGCTTGAAGCCATGAATCGGAAGCCCTGCGTCGCGGGGGGCGGTTTCTGAAGGAGGGTCCCAGTCTGCAGGCGGCATCCCGGGGGGAAATCCTGTAGCAGTCACATTAAGGTATTTCGCCAAGGAGCGGAGGGAGTCTGTATTGGTCCAAAGTGGGCTGTCTCTGCTGACGTCCGTGAGCCCCTGGAGGTGGCACTCGCGAGGTACTTTACAAGACTCGCAGTCGAGTATGGCATGTTCGAAGTCCTCCTCGTCCTCGTCGTAATACGGGCAGAGGGGGGAGGGGTCATCAGTGAACCAGGAGGGGTGGGCGGCGAGGTAACTCTTGCCCAAGCGCATTTAGTGAATCCTTCCCGCAATAAACCTGCCCAGTCCAGTAAAAGGGTGGGGCTTAAGGGACACGGCGAATGGGTAGTAGGGTGGGGGGGGGAACCCGGCGGCCCAGTTCCATGACGAGGGCGTTTCGTAATTGTAACTTGAGTGATTCATAGGACGGGGTCTCCTCTTCTAAGGGGAGCTGTTCAGGCAGAAGAAGGTCAAGCGAGGCCTCAGGGAAAGGGCCCGAGGCGTCGATAAACTGGAGGGTGTGATGAGGGATCGCATCTAGCGGGAGGTGTTTACGAATAGGGGGGTGGGGGGTGGCTGTTTTCCAGAGGAGTGGGGCATAAACTGACATCAAGCCCCTAGTGAAACTTCGGTAGTGTTCCAGTGCCCTAAAGGGGGAGGAGGTTGGGAAGGACGGGTGGAGCCTGGCCGTTGCCAGATTGGCTTCGGGGGGGAGGCACACTAGGCCAGTATCTGCCAGCCTCTGACGGTGGAGTACCAAGAGCGGGAGGTGGGGGAGAGCCGATTCACAGGCCAAAATGCCGACTGGGGTAGACGAAAAGCAATTAGTTACCCACTTTTGAACAGATCTCCAAAAGATGGACATCCTGTCTAAGAGGGTCAGACTCGGGGAGAAGAGGTCAGCTCCATAGAAGAGAATCGGAGAGATTGGCGAGGATGCCAGCCGATGGCATAGAAAGGGGGGAAGGCCTTTACCGGGCCTGGACAGTCTTTTAATCGTCACAAAGGCCCCTTGGGCCAGGGCGAGTCTCCTGGAGAAGTGCGAGGTGGTGCCTTTGGTGCATGAGGTGGACGAGGATTCAAACTAGTACCTAAGCCACCTTATCAGTTTAGAGGGGTAAAAGAGGTGCCCGCCTACCAGGACTGGGATCGTCGGGGGGCGGACCTTCCGTGCAGGGGTTGTCCAATGCATGAGTTCAGTCTTTGGGATCAAGAAAGACACGCCGAGCCTGCTAGCCTTCGCCTGGAGAACAGAGGTTACTCCCTGCAGCCGCTGGACGTTCCGGTAGTACGAGCCGGAGGCGACCGTGATTGCGAAGTCGTCCACGTAGGAGAGGATGAGACCCCTAGGGATTGAGAAGTGGAGGGTCGAGACGTAAATGACGAGTAGAAGGGGGGAGATCAGCGAGCGCTAAGGCGTACCGACGGAGACCGCAGAGAAGACCTGAGGGGCCCTCTGGAAGACCAGGTGGCAGGAGCGGCCGTGGTGGAAGGACCTGATCCAAGAGACCATGTACGGGTTGAGTGCTTTAGTGGCGAGCCTNAACCGTGTTCCCAGCCGTCTGAAGCATGGGAAGCGAGCGGTCGCCGACCGTGAGGAGGGGCCTCGCTAAGCGAGGAAAGGAGCGAGAACGGGCAGCAGAAAAGCAGTAACGGAACCCTGAGGAAGGAGAGCCTCGACGCGTAAAAGAGCAGAGGAGGACAGTGGGGAGAGGAGGGAGATGGCCACCACTCCTAGGCCGAAGCCATCATGGGAGGAGAGGGGGGGTGGACGGATCGTGAGTACCTAGCATTGAGGGTTGATTTCAATCGCCGGGTGTGTAGAGGAGACGGAGGATGGCCTATCTACTTGGCCCTAATGGCCTCCTTATATAGTTGCCCTTCACGCCCTTGTGACTCACTCCTCAAGTCACGCGCCACATATGACTCACAACTGTGAGTCATACCAAAACATCATAAACTAATTATATGACCAAAGTGGTCACATGCGCAAAACCCATGACCTCTAAATGAGGTCATGTGCGAAACATAACATATCATCATAACCATATCATATGACCAAAGTGGTCACATGTGCGAAACCTATGACCTCTAATGAGGTCATATGCAAAACATAACATACCTATGACTCATAACTATGAGTCATGTGAAAACCTCTTCCTCTCCAAGTCACATTTGTGACCGCTGATCAGGATACACCTGGCAATGAAAGAATCATGATTTGAAGGGTATAAGGAATACACAGTCAATGTATCAGCAGAAAAGCTAAGTGCTCCTAGAACCAGGATGCTGGTTGGAAACTTAGCAAAATATGACGCACTGATAGGAACGTCCTTTCTGGAACAACAACAAGCGCAGAGTGAATGCAGCAAGCTAGCTATCCTGTTTCCAAAATAAAATATTTGAATTGTTTGCACAACCACCAGTGGCATGATCCGAGCAGCAGTAATTAGTACAGAAGATGTCATGGACTAATACGCGGAAGTATTTCGTGAGGAAATACTAGAAGATTTGCTACCACTGAGGAAGATGAACCGTAAGATAGATCTCCAGCCAGGAAAGGAGCAGCGCTCTTTACCTACCTACTCGATACCGGAATAATGGACAACAGATATGAGCATATGGCTAAGAGAAAAAGAAAAAGCTGGGATTATAGTGTAACAAGCAGTTTCATCAGCAGCGCCTATGTTTGCACAAGAGAAAAAGGATAAGAAACGCAAGAGACTGTTGGTGGACCTCATGGCTAGGAATGAGATAACAATCAAGGATGTTGAAACTATTCCAAACTAAATGATGATCCTAAATGCTCTAGGAAGAGTAAGATACCGAAGCAAAACCCATCTTAATGATGCATATTCCCAAACAATGCGGGAACTAAAGAATAAGAGCAAGAACGCTTTCAAAACACTATTTGGAGGTTTCGTTAGCAAGGTTATGCTACAAGGAGATATGAATGCTCCTGGAACTTTCATGTGCATAATATCCAATTTATTTGCTGACTATTTAGGATATTTTATGTGGATATATATTGACGATATACTCATTTTTTCTGATAGAGAGTCTGAACATTTAAAATACATATCCACAATTTGCGCTAAATTAAAGGAAGCCAATTCTATGCAAGTAGGAAGAAATCAGAATTCTTTGCCACCAGCATTGAAGTGTTAGGCTATGTTATCAATGATGCAAGACTCTTACCAGCACCTGAAAAAATAGTGAAAATTGAAGAATAGACAATGCTACAGACTAAGAAACAATTACAAGAATTTCTAGGAACAGTAAACTATATCAGCCAGTTTTTGCCACATATTGCAACCATTATATCACCCTTAACGGAGCTCACCGGAACTGCAGAATTTGTGTGGACTGCTACCCAAGACCAAGCCATGGAAAATATTAAGTAAATTGTTTCAAAATACAAGGTTATGAAACCACTACACTGTGACTCGTCACTTCCAATATGGCTAATAACTGATGCATCCAATACAGGTGTAGAAGTATGGGTAGGATAAGGAGAATCACCAGAGAATGCCAGACCTGCTTCGCTTCATAGCAGGAAATTCTCTAATGCCCAAATGAACTATGGCATAACCGATAAGGAAGCTCTTGTAATAGTTGATGCACTGACGGCATTTCATTACATACTTGCAGGAAGCAAGTTTACTGTTGTCACCGATCATTTGCCTCAGACATACTTCAAGATGTGTACCATACCCACCAAAAAGCAATTGCGGTAGAGAGGGTTTATTGGAAAATATGGTACTGAAATAGTGTACAGACCTAAGTGATAGAACTATTTAGTAGATGCATTATTCTGCCTCTATGATGGGAATGATGATTACCCACATACTGCAAATAATCCTATACAAGAAGATGATTTATCTATTCTTTTATTTGTCTTATCTTTTCTCTCTTGAGAAAATCCTATTACTGAAGATGGAGTGTCACGATTTGAAGCCCTCACAGTTAAGCATATTAGTACTCATTCAGAATGTGGAAGCAACTGCAACCTGGAGCAAGCCCAGCTAGACACAGATGATTACAGAAATAGTGAACCTCTAAATAATTGGGGAGATCATTGAAGCTATACCAGGGGTAGGAGTGAGGAGGAACTTGAACATGCATCAATGCATTGGGCATTCTGCAACATACCTTTGTGTTCTGACCATGAGGAACTGAAACCTAAAATAAAGACTTATACCAGTTCACCATACAGCAACCTGCTGGCTATTGAAACTGCACCTAATATCAATGATGATTATAGCGATAAAGATACCTGTTTACTACGCCTCCGCCTTAATATCTGAGCTATCAAGGAACATGTCAAAAATGCATTGGGCTGTGGCACCTCCACCACCAAATGTCATGAAGCTGAGTACCCTGAGCATCCCCACAACGAACTCCTCTATAGAGGTTCCCTCGCATACCTGAACAAGGTTCCAATAGTGGAACTACCTACCTCACCTCATAAAAAACAAGAGCTCTACAAGGCATATGAAATACCTGATGAGGAGGAGAAGGTAATGGTATTAGAAATGGTGGTAGATGAAAGGAATATCATCCAAGGGGTAGAGGATATAAAAAACAATTGGATGGAAAAGATGATTAAAGGATATAGGAATGACCCTGTCTACTAGCTAGCAAAGGAATTCAACCACACTTCATGAAATGGAATGATACAACATTACAATATATGTAACTATCTCCTCTACGCCATCATAAGAGGAAGAGAAGATTGCCTCTACGTTTCAAAAGATAATGGAGTGAATAGAGAGACGCTAAAAGAATTGATGATAGGGGAGATACACAATAAAGGACAACATAGTACTGATTGAAACCTCCGGTATACAACAGAATACATCTACTGGCTGAAGATGAGGAAGGACTTCGAGAATTATGTTTAGTAGTGAGATACATGCCAGCTGAATCAAGAATAGAGTATATTGCCTATGGGCAATACTCTTTCGCTCCCCTTTCCCTGGGAGATATTTTCGCATTATACTATTGACTTTCTGGGCCCCTTCATCAAGTTAAGAAGACAAGACTCAGTATTAGTAGTGGTGGATAGAGCGGTCAGTTTCGGCTGACTGATACTGACATCAGTCAACGCTACTGCAGTTTTGACAATAGAGTTAATCCGGTACCATATTTTTATGCCTCATGGAGTACCTATGTTGATTGTTAGTGATGCTGACCTGTGGTTTACCTTCCAGTTCTTGAAGCAGACCCTAAAGACAATGGGAGTTGAACACATCATAGCTATACCTGGCCATTATCAAATTAATTGTTAAGCATATGGAAATCTGAGACAAGAAGTGCACAGACCTCATGGTAGAGTAACTGCACATAGACCCTCGATTTTCCGGAGTGTCAACACCTACCTGCGGCCCCCTTATTGTGCCCACACATCATTAGCGAGAATTCGAGAGTTGCATCCCATAACTAAAATGTCACGTCAATGAAGCCCACTTCATAACACCATATATGTCGCTGCTGTTTGTCCGACTGTATGCTGTTCACAGGTTATGGGAGAGGGGACCTTTGGCGACATGTGAGAAGTGGAACGGAAGAGGTCCATGGGAGGTGCATTGAGATAGTAAGCTTGAAAGTTCGGCTTCCTAAACTATGGGCCGCAGGTGACGGGACGTTTTTGACGAAATACTCCAAGAGGATGTCCCAGTAGCAGTGGCTATTAGGAGCATACTGAATCTACCCATACCCTTCTGAGATCAGCTGTAGGTTGGTTGGTCCTAGTAATAGGACCCCTCTATGGAGGCTAGTGAACCAAGCGGAAGCACATTCAGAAAGGAAAACCTAGATAAGTTGGAGACGACTAAGATGTTGACACGTTGGGCTCGGACTTGCGATTGGCACTAGGTGGCCCAGCATGAACTTGATCTCTTCATGACCGAAGAGACTACTGGAATGATAGTCAACAAGACTAAAGTAATATAATAGTCTATGTGGACAACTAAGTTGGAGGCCGCTATTTGGTATAACAAATAGCACAGTCATCTCAATGGAGGAATACTATTCCGTAACTGTGAAAGGGTGTGATAAGTTTCAGGATCAAACGGTGCTTGTACTGATAAGATTCTGAATGTTTGCGTATTAAAATCAGAGTGGTACCTCGGAGGCATAGTAGTTAGAAGTAGTCTGCGAACACTCAGACTCGCGATATGAATATTAAAGTGCCTCCCGAGTTTTACAGACATCATCAAGCAACGGAGAAGAGATCTTATCAATATTATATTATTTACCTCATAAATCGTTACTTTACCTATTTTATCGAGATGAGCCTTTTTCGACAGATTTTCCGAAACAAAGATTTAGCCTACGTCACTCAGATATACTAGAGATCGGCATCCGCCTGACAGTATATTGATAGTTCTCCTCTTACCAAGGCTCACTATATGAACTACCAGTTCACTTCAAACTTTTCCCCTCAGTTCAGACTTCAATTAAATTTTCAAAGCACCTTATTGTCCCATCTACATTCATACATTCAAAGAAATCTTTGACACTGAGTTATTCGAAATCGAAGAAGAGTTTATTCAAGAACCTTTGTGGTTCACAATACCTTTCGAGGTCCCAGCACGGAATCAATTCAATCACATATATCACACCTGGCATGATTTGAACTTTAAGTAGAGTTCAATCAAGTCAGAAAACTTTATCAAGTGGAGTACCCTGTACTTTGAGGACAAGAAAACACATACCATTATCCAAGGGCTAGCCATCCCCTCAGCTTGGGCCTAAAATCCAAATATGTACTACAAGTACATCTTGAAACTTGAAAAAAGGGAAATTGAGGTCCTGAATCCAGAATCTGATCACTCAAACTGTTTTCTACCTACACTTCTAGAGTATCTCAGATGTTACATACCTTACATATGATTCCTTAAGCCCTTTAAAGAATGTCAAAAACTCTGGTACGAAGTACCAGTAATCACTTATCTAGGGCTATTAGAACAATTAGCTTATCTGCAATGTATTATAATGGCTGAGATACCTCAAGACCCGAGAAAGTGAATAACGGCGGGAGAACCTATAAACACCCAACTAGATATGAGGGGAACCGATGACTCAGCAATACATGGTCCCTTTCTGGTGACACCTCAAGAGCCAGCATTCCGGAGAGGAGTTGTACCCAATCCCTGTCACCGATCCTCTAATATTACAAGCATACATCGGATATCATGATCCTCTACGCCAAAGCCAGGAGGAGACCATGCTGCAAACCTAGCCAAGCGGGCTATACCTTAAGGGATAACATTGGGTCGAATAAGGTAAGATATAGACATCTTGCTCTACCAAGCTAATATTGCTTTCAAACATTTGAAGAGAGTTACCTAAGACAATACCTTAAAATTAATTAAGGTTCAATAGTAACTTGCTGATGGACAGGATGTCCACGACAATGATATTGCAATTATGATGATGCAGTTGGCAGGCATGGAACAAGAAGTCTAGGGAATCTAAGAGGAAATACTATGGGAAGTGGCCAAGAAGATAGCCCAATAAGATCAGTGGCAGCAAGCCCATGAAAATGTAACTACCCAGTTTCATAGTAGTCTAGGTCAGCAAGGACAGGAGGCACTTGTACGAGACAAAACTCTGAGAAAATTAGTGTCAGAGCTCTGCATTGGGTTCAACCTCTTCTGCAACCAGACAGTGACCTGGGATAAGGACTTCACAGCGTCATTAGTAGACATATATGACGGCCTCAAAGAACTACATACAAGCTTACGCATGTTACAAAGAGAGCAAAAGAAAATGGCCGAAGATACCACGAAAGCTGTCAAGTCTTTGGTAAAAGCTATGAATGATTTAGCGGAGACAATAAAGGAACTGACGAGATTGGTCCCAGAACTGCTTCACTCAGTCCCAGAAGAGGGAAATGACGAAGACTACTATTCCCCACCTACGTGTAGGGAAAAAGCGAAAGGTAAAGAAGCCTTAGATGTATCCCCCTCAGGTGCCCAGGGAGGTGACCCAGAAGATCCTAGCAATGATGATGATGATAATAATGAGAGGGGAAGAAGGAGAGGGAGTCCTAGCTGTGGCAGGCGAAGACAGACACCAGATCAGTCTGGTATGGCAGAAGCACTTGCCAATGCGATGGCGCTAAACATTAAGTGACCATCAGAACCACCCCCATTCTTTGTGGATAAGCTCACACAAGATATATACGTGTGGATCATACAATGCACTAACTATTTTGAAAGAAACCCGCGGATCTAGGACAATGCCCGAGAACGAGTTATATATGCGCTGAACCATACTAAGGGAGACATAGTACTTCCTTACACCATTTGGTATCAGAAGGCTATGGACGGACTTCAAGAGAAAACCCAGCAGCCAGAACTAGCTACGTGGACTCGCTTTGAATATGAGATGATCAAGCAATTTGCTACGGTAGAAGCCGAAAGACTAGTGCTTCGAGCTATGAAGCTGGTTGAGTATGAAGGCAGTTTTGAATGTTACCTTACAGTCATACAAAACCATAACATATGGGCACGCATGACCGGAGAGTCCTGGAAGGAGGAAGTCGAAAACAAACGTTCAAAACAAATTGTCTGCAGGTTGTTGGCCTTGCAGTATACAATGGATCAAGAATGGGAAAAGGCACTTAGGCTATGCGGTCGGTCAGAAGAGGAACTTCTCACTAGAGAAAGGATTGTAAGAGACAAACCATCCAAGCCTAAGATAGTCCAAGAGGTCAAAAAAGAAGACCAATAGGACTCTAAGCCAAAGTGACAAAAGGACAATAAACCTTATGTTAAGGGAGGTGGAGCCCCACCATGAAAATGAAAAAGGGACAATGAGCCAGAAAAGCCTAGGAAAAGGTTGAGAGGTGTAGCGAAGACTACACACAAAAGCTTTGACCAGGCTCATACCAGTATCCCGCAGAGTATGATAGACACTCAGAGGCGAGACATAGATTGTACACATTGTGGAAAGAAAAACCACACCTACCAGACTTATTAGAGAGATGCCCACATATCGACGGCAATGGTCAGCTCAAGACTAATAAAGATAGGAATTCGTCGTACATGGACTGCGATCGTAAAGCCTAAACTAGCACGCAGAGTTGCCTCTATCCAGCGACCAGCCAGAATAAATAGGATCTGAGAACTGGTGAACGACAAGGAACTGACTAAGGTCAGTTCATTGGCACCAATGGCGACGGCATTTGGGTATTTAGTGTCCAGATAGAGCTGGAATTGAAATGGGAACCCCCCTTGGCTTGGGTGTATTGGGTACTGACCACGACATGGATCGGGTATTCTGTGTACAACTACGGGAGCCAAAACTCAAAATGATCAAAGCGGCGCAAAGCAAGTCTCTCCTTTCAGGATCGATACAAGGAGGCTCTAAGAGAAGGGACCCCATGAGGAACTTGAGAGCTCGAATACAAGAATCAATATATGGAGAGTCTTGATCGAAAGAGAAGATAGTCAACATGCCTGCATGGCCCGGAAGCTAACAGTACGAAGTTCTTCGAGTCACCTGGTGGCCACCTGCTACCTGTGTGTACGCAAGTTACTATACCGAAGAAGTAGGCCACATAGCAATGCAAGATCTTTCTGATAACAAAACATGACAGGAGGACAACTGATATGGGCTGTTCTACCTACCACATGAGTCTGAGTCGTATTATATGTATATGCTATCTTGCCTTCAGGCCAGAGTGTGGGATAGGGATGCACTGCTTTGGTACATAAGACCCCTCTGAGGAAGCTGGATGGATAACTGAAACCCTAAAAGAAAGGATCGGTGAAAGCGAGAACCCCACACCAGGAGAGTAAAATGGCCAATAACTGCCCAAAAATCTGCTATGAGCCTAGGTTTAGCATGTCGCAAGAATGCATCGAGTCTGAAAACTCGTCGTGCGTAATTGCGTATCAGTAAAATGCCACTTAGTATGTAGACCTAGATGGTTAGAGCTAAAAGGTTACTAGTTTGTCTGTGGAGACCTCAATGGTTGAAACTATGCAGGCGTAGTAACAAATATCTTGTTACCTACACCCAACACTGACAATGCCTAAACAAAAGAACCAAGAAAGTCTTATCTGCGCAAAGCGTGTGGAGTTAGACACTCCGAAACCAAAATGATACAACTATTCAAAGGGGATCGCTTACCTCCATATACACGATAAGCGATACAAAGTTAAAGTCTTATTAGACTCGGGATTCAACGTATTCCTTATCAATAAGGATCTAGTTGAAGAGCTTTGTGTTCCTATTATTGAACGCCACAATGCAGTTGATATCTTAGGCTTTGATGGATCATCGGCCGCCTCAGGAGGGAAGTATTATACCCTACCTACAAAGTTGGAAATTGGAAAAAATCGACACATCTCTGTAGTGTCATGTGAAGTGGCTAAAGCAGGTCATTATGGAATGATAATTCTATTTGGTTGGTGGCATCGTAAACACCCAGTGACTCACATAGAAGACGCAGAGAATTGGACCTTTTCCATAAAAGGTTGCGTAAACTGTGTGGAAAAAGATGCAGGAATAGCGGATATGTTCAAATATGACGAATCGGTTACTTGGGACACCAATGCATGTTGCATTGGATGGATCACAGCCATCGAAAATATGGTAGAACTCGAATCATTACCGCAGAAATACTGGCATTACTAACATTTGTTTAAAGCCCAATCCGCAGAAAGTTTAGCCCCAAGATGAACGTTCGATCATGAAATCAAGTTAATTCCAGGATCTACTCTCCCCTGGTGGCCAATATATCCACTATCGGAGAAACAGCTTTACACTTTATGGGAATACTTGGAAACCATGATCAAACAAGGAAAGATCATGCGTAGTCAATCACTAGCAGGAGCACCTATATTATTTATACCTAAACTGGATGGTAGATTACACCTAGTTGTGGATTACCGAAATCTAAATAAGATTACTATCCTCAACAAACATCCTCTTCCACTAATGTCCAAACTCAGTGATCGAGTATCCGGCGCCAAGATCTTCACCAAGTTAGACGTTAAAGACGGTTACCACTTGATTAGGATAAAGGAAGGAGATGAATGGAAAATGGTGTTCTGTACAAGATATGGATACTATGAATATAAGGTTATGCCTTTTGGATTGGTTCACGCTCCGGCAACTTTCCAAGATATGATGAACCAAGTACTTAAGGAATATCTTGATGTTGGAGTCGTGTGTTACCTTGACGACATTCTTATTTACTCAATGAACGAAAAGGAATATACTGAAGCTGTCAAAGGAGTTTTACAAAGTCTATCAAACTTTCAATTAGCAGTATTGTTAAAGAAATTCACATTTTATACTACAGAGGTAGAATTCCTCAGCTATATGGTAGCAGTTAATGGGATGTCAATAAGCACCTGCAAGGTGGAATCCATAATGGTTTGGAAAGCACCTAAGTCAGTCAGATAGGTGCAAGTCTTTATTGGATTCGCTAACTTCTATTGACGATTTATTAAATACTTCTTGACTATTTGTAAACCCATAACTGAGACATTATGAGGAAATTCTAAGAATTTCAAATGGGGAGTTGAGTAGGATATAGCGTTTGAAGAATTAAAACACCGATTCACCACAGCTCCCATATTCCACCACTTCTTTATAGAAAGAGAGACAGTGGTGGAAATCGATGCTAGCAATTTCACACTCAGTTGCATCCTTTCTCAATACTTTGAGAAAAGGTTACATCTAGTAGCTTTCCATTCACGAAAACTAAACTCGACGGAGCGCAATTATGAGATTCATGATAAAGGACTTCTCGTGATCATCGAAGCATTTAAGGAATAGAGACACTACTTGATCTGAATAGAAAAACCAATTACAGTCTTTACCGACCATCAGAACCTACAATACTTCCTCATCTCGAAATTCGGGAGTGGCTGTCAAATTCGATGGGCTCAGAAGTTAGTGGAATACAATTTTCATATTGTATACTAACCAGGCACAAAGGGCGGAAAGCCTGATGCATTAAGCGGACGGCCGGAGTACCATCCTGAGGAGGGAGCTATACATCACGAACAGAAAATTTTGAAAACAAAAGATTTCTTGGTATTACTTGTAGCAAGGGTAGGTGATGAGGAAGAAGACTGAGATGGAGATAAGGATTTGGATTTGAAATCTTGAAGAGGTAGAAAGAAACCCATGATTAGGGTCAATAGATTGAGTAAAAAGCATATTTGCTGACAAAGGGCTCAAGAATGGTGGCAGGACATGACCTGTACACCGTAGAGGATGATATTGTTACGAAATATGGACATGCATTAATAAGAACTGGTATAGCCGTGGGGCTACTCAAAGTAACCTACGGAAGAGTTGCTCCAAGAAGTGGTCTAGCAGTTTGAAGTGGAATCTCCACCTGTGCAGGAGTAATCGATGCCGATTACACCAGAGAACTCAAGGTCATACTATTCAACCACAAAAATGAGGACTACTAGATAAGAATGGGTGATCGCATAGCTCAACTTGTAGTAGAAAAAGTTAGTACCTCAGATAGAATAGAAGTAGACGACTTGGGAGAAATAGAACAAGGAACCGCAGGATTCGGAAGTACCAATATAGCGACAAGATCCTAGATCGTGAAAGAACAAGAACCTAGCGTCAGCTATCTACAGGTATCAGCTAATGACAACGAACATTGGTATGATATTTCAGAAGTACCAGAAAAAGTGCTAATGTCAAACGCCATTATCCAACAAAAAGGTATAAAGCAGTTTAATCCTGAATTCTTAAGCGAGATACAGGCAGCTATCAGAACGGATACAGCTTAGAGGCAACGAAGGGAAGAACGCATTAGATTATGAGATGAAGGAAACCATTTCCTCAAGGCCTAGACCTTGACCCATGATCTACTATATTATAAGCAAAGACAATTTGTACCAAATAGCCAGAAGCTATATACTAAGATCGCAGAAGGATGTCAGGATGCAAAAGTTGCAGGATACTTCGGACAAGAGAAAACTTTGGAGATCATTATGCGGGACTTCTACTGGAAGGGACTTGCGAAATAGGTCAACGATTATGTTCAATCCTGCGATGAATACCAACATAATAAATCGCCTAGACATGGTAAGTATAGATTATTGCAACAGTTGCAAATACCCTGCATAGTATGAGCATCTATCTTAGTGGACTTCATCACCAAACTACCTGAGTCGCAAGGTTGCACTCAAATAATGGTAGTAGTTGATCGATTTACAAAGATAGTACATTTCATCAGACTTCAGACCTCGGCTACGGCCAAGGATATCGTGAACGAATTTCTGAAAGAAGTATGGTGGTTGCACAGCCTACCAACTGAAATCATCTCGGATATGGACTCAAAGTTCACAGGCGAATTCTGGGAATCCCTTGGCAGAGAGCTGGAAATTAAGTGAAGAATATCAGCGGCATACTACCCTCATACTGATGGACAGACCGAGCGTATCAACCAAGTGGTGGAAGGATACTTGCGAATTTTTGTCAATTATGATCAGGATGACTGGTATCAGTTACTACCACCAGCTGAACATGCCTATAACAACTCCGCTATCAACGCACAGGGGATGTCGCCATTTTATACGAATTATGGATTCCATTCACAGACAGAGTGGATGAAGTAGCATAAAGCTCAAAATTCAGGAGCAACACTCTATGAGAACTGGATTAAGATGATTCATGAACAAGCAAGAGGGTCACTAGAGAAGACACGGAAAGGAATGTCAAAATATTATGACCGAAAAGTGTGACAACAGCTGGACTTCAAGATCGGGGACGAAGTAATATTGAATGTAAAAAACCTATGCACATGACAGAAATGAAAGAAGCTAAGTCCGATGCTTTACAGTATTTTCCAAATCATGGAGAAGTGAGGATCGCAAGCTTTCAGGCTCAATATATCGGACTGATAGAATATTTATTCTATATTCCATGTTGCACTATTGGAACCCTATTGTGAATCAGTTCATGACAATCACCAGCAACCCCCTAGATGGCTGGAGGACATTGATGGTGATCTACAACGGGAGGTTGAAAAGATAGCAGGAAGCGAGGTTCGCTCTCACAGAAAACAGGTACGTGGTCGCTATCAAGAGAAGCGGGAACTGTGGTACTTCATCAAATGGTAAGGGTGTTCAGAAGATGAAAACACATGGAAGCCAGCTACTGGTAGGGAAAACGCGGAGGAAATTGTGGAGAATTTTCATAATGAAAATCTGGATAAGCCAAGAAGGGCAGAAGTAAGATAGTGAGGAAAAGGGTTTTCCTACCGTGGCAAAGTAAACGTGGAAGGTTTTTTACACTAACCATATTAAGTGTAACCGGTACTGGTTACTGGTTAGGATTTTCATGTATCAGTTGATACTGTTTGAGTTTTGAATATGTTTCAGGAAAACGAGGTGTGCCTCTAGCCTGATAGTATAGGGTTTGATACTCTATATGTTTTATGTTTGGTTTCGAGTATCGGTTTGATACTCTATATGTTTTATGTTTGGTTTCGGGTATCGGTTTGATACTCTATATGTTTTAAGTTTTGTTTCAGGGCTACCTTTTCGGAATCCATTATGTTATGAGAACAATGCTCCCGGTAGCCTTGGAAGTGTATTTAAGAACTGCTATTCTTCTCGCTAGAAGGAGCAGACTTCGGCAGACAGAGTTTTCAATATACTTGGTTGAACAGTTACTCTCTTCAGTTCGCTTCAAGAATTTTTAGTTTGAGACCTACCAAATATCTCGGAGACTTCAGTAGTCGCAATACAGTAAGAAGTCAATTCAACAACCTTGGCTAAAGCCTCCGGACTTTGATTCGCTAGCTACCGCTTCGGTACAGAACAAAGCCCGTTGTTAGGTGGACACCAAACTCAAGTATATAACTGAGGGACGTAGGCCCAAAATCTTTGATTGGAGAAGCTGTCGAGGAAGGCTCTTCTCGATAAAATAGGTAAGGTAAAGATTTAAAGCGTAAACAACCTTATATTGATAAGATCTCTTCTCAGTTACTTGATGATGTCTGTAAAGCTCGGGAGGCACTTCGATATTTATATCCCGCGTCTGAGTGTTCACAGACTACTTCTAACTACTATGCCTCCGAAGTACCACTCTGGTTTTAATACGCAAATGTCCAGAATCTTATAAGTGCAAACACGGTCTGACCTTGAAACTTATCACACCCTTTCGCGGACTCGGAATAGTATTCCTCCGTTGAGATAACTGGGCTATTTGTTATACCAAACAGCGGCCTCTTAACTTAGATGTCCGCATAGACTTTTATATGACTTTAGTCTTGTTGACTATCGTCCAGTCGTCTCTTCGGTCATGAAGTGATCAGGTTCATGCCGGGCCACCTAGTGCCAATCGCAAGTCCGAGCCCGACTTGTCAGCATCTTAAGGGTCTCCGACTTATCTAGGTCTTCCATTCTGAGCATGCTTCCACTTGGTCCGCCGGCCTCCATAGAGGGGTCCTATTACTAGGACCAACCAACCTATAGCTGATCTCAGAAGGGTATGGGTGGATTCGGTATACCCCTAATAGCTTTTACTACTGGGATATCCTCCTAGAGTATTTCTGCGGAAACGTCCCGTCACTTTAGGCCCATAGTTTAGGAAGCCCAGGTTTGAAGCCTATTATCTCAATGCGCCTGCACCAGATCTCCTCCGTTCCACTTCCCAGATGTCGCCAAAGGTCTCCTCTCATATATCCTGCCAACAGCATGCGGTCGGACGGACGGCGGCGACGTATACGGTATTATGAAGTGGGCTTCAGTGATGTGACATTTTAGTCATGGGACGCAACTCTCGAAATCTCGCTAGTGACGTGCGGGCCCCATAAGGGGGCCGGAGGGGGGTCTTGGCACTCCGGTAAATTGAGGGTCTGTGCGCAGTTACCCTACTGTGGGTCTGTGCACATGTCTCGGATTTCCATATGCCTAACATGAGCTCCCTCCTTCCAGGCTTCGCCTCGAATGCCTTTATAACCATTTTATAATTTCTTTCTAAATACTTTTTAAGACTCAGTGTGGTCAGCGTAAAAAACCTTCCGCGTTTACTTGGCCACGGTAGGAAAACCTTTTCCTCACCATCTTACTTCTGCCCTTCCTGGCATGTCCGGATTTTCATTATGAAAATTCTCCACAACTTCCTCCGCATTTTCCATACCGGTGGCAGGCTCCCATGTGTTCTCATCTTCCGAACACCCTTGCCATTTAACGAAGTACAACAGTTCCCGCTTCTCTTGATAGCGGCCGCGTACTTATTTCCTGTAAGAACGAATCTCGCTTCTTACGATTTTTTCAATTTCCCATTGCAGATCGCGGTCAATGTCCTCCGGTTCTCTAGGGGGTTGTTGACGATTGTCATGAACTGACTCGCGATAGGGTTCCAACTGTGAGACATGGAATACGGGATGAATATTCCATCGATCGAATATGTGGAGCTTAAATGCTCTGGATCCGCATTTTTCCATAATTTGGAAGGGGCCATATAGCTTTGGACTTAGCTTCTTGGATTTCCGTCGCGTGCGGATGTTTTTTGCGTTCAACATTACTTGGTCCCCGATCTTGAAGTCCGGCTGTTGTCGAGCTTTTCGGTCATAATATTTCGACATCCCTTCTCGTGTCTTTTCTAGCGACCCTCTTGCTTGTTCATGTATCGTCTTAATCCAGTTTGCGTAAAGTGTAGCTCCTGGATTTTGAGCTTCGCACTCCTTCATCCACTCTGTCTGTGGATGGAATCCATAGTTCGCATATAATGGTGACATCCCGTGAGCGTTGGTTGCGGAGTTGTTATAGGCATGTTCAGCTAGCAGTAGCAGCTGATACCAATCATCCTGATTGTAATTGACAAAACATCGCAGGTAACCTTCCAGCACTTGGTTGGTACATTCTGTTTGTCCGTCAGTCTGAGGGTGGTATGCCGTTGACATTCTTTGCTTAATTTCTAGCGCCTTGCAAAGGGATTCCCAAAATTCTCCTGCAAACTTTGAGTCCATGTCCGAGACGATTTCGGTTGGTAGGCCATGCAGCCTCCATACTTCTTTCAGGAATGCCTTTGCGACATCCTTGGCCGTAGCCGAGGTCTGAAGTCCCATGAAATGTGCCATTTTTGTGAACCGATCGACTACTACCATTATCTGAGTACACCCTTGTGACTCTGGTAGTTCCGTGATGAAGTCCATCGAGATAGATGCCCATGCCGCCTAGGGTATTTGCAATGGTTGCAATAATCCATACTTAGCATGTCTAGGCGATTTGTTATGTTGGCATTCATCACAGGATCATACATAGTCATTGACCCATGCCGCAAGTCCTTTCCACTAGAAGTCTCTCATGATTATTTCCAAAGTTTTTTCTTGTCCGAAATGTCCTGCAACTTTTGCATCATGACATCCTTCTGCAATCTTGGTATATAGCGCCTGACTGTTTGGTACAAATAGTCTTTGCTTATAATACAGTAGATCGTCGGTTAAGGTCCAGTCTTTCGGAAAATCCTTTCCTTCGCCTCGTAACCTAATGAGTTCTTCCCTCCGTTGCCTCCAAGCGGTATCTGTTCCGATAGCTGTCTGTATTTTGTACAAGAATTCAGGGTTGAATTGCTTCATGCCTTTTTGCAGGATTATCGCATTTGACATTAGAACTTTCTCTGGTACTTCTGAAATATCGTACCAGTGCTCGTTGTCTTTAGCCGATGCTTGTAGGTAACTGATGCTTGGTTCCTGCTCTTTGACGATCAAGGATCTCGTCGCTATATCAGTGCTCCCGAATCCCGCAGTACCTCGTTCTGTGTCCTCCAAGTTGTGTACTTCCATCATATCTGAGGTGTTGACTTTTTCTACCACCAACTGAGCTATGCAATACCCCATTTTTATCTGGCAGTCCACATCCTTATGGTTGAATAGTACAACTTTGAGTTCCCCGATGTAATCCGCATCGATTACCCCTGCGCCGGTGGAGATTCCACTATGGACCACTAATCCGCTTCTTGGGGCAACTCTTCCGTAAGTTCCTGCGGGTAGTCCTACTGCTATACCCGTTCTTATTAATGCTTGTCCATATTTCGGGACAATGTCATCTTCTATGGCGTATAGGTCATGTCCTGCTGCCATCCTTGAGCCCTTGGTTGGCAAGTATGCCTTTTTGCTCAATCTCTTGACCCTAATAACAGGTTCCTTTTCTCCTCTTCGAGGTTCCAAGTCCAAATCCTTATCTCCATCCCAGTCTTCTCCCTCATCGCCTACCCTCGCTACTAACGATACTAGGAAATTTTCTTCTTTCAAAAGTTTCTGTTCGCGATGCGTAGCTCCCTCCTGAGGACGGTACTCCGGCCGTCGGCTTAGTACGTCAGGCTTTCCGCCCTTCGTGCCTGGTCGGTATACAATACGGAAATTGTATTCTACCAACTTCTGAGCCCATCGGATCTGACGGCCACTTCAGACTTTCGAGGTGAGGAAGTATTGTAGGTTCTGATGGTCGGTAAAGACTGTAATTGGTTTTTCTGTTCTGATCAAGTAGTTTCTCCATTCCTTAAAGGCTTCGAGGATTGCGAGAAGTTCTTTTTCATGAATCTCATAATTGCGCTCCGCCGAGTTTAATTTTCTTGAATGGAAAGCTACTGGATATAATCTTTTCTCAAAGTATTGAGAAAGGACGCAGCCAAGTGCAAAATCGCTGGGGTCCGTTTCTACCACTGTTTCTCTTTCTGGGAAAAGGTGGTGGAGTATGGGGGCTGTGGTGGAACGGTGCTTTAATTCTTCAAAAGCAGTGTCCTGTTCAATTCCCCATTTAAAATTTATAGGATTTCCTAGTAATGTCTCGGTTATTGGTTTGCAAATAGCCGATAGGTTTTTGATAAATCGTCGGTAGAAGTTAGCAAATCTCATAAAGACTTGTACTTCTCTAACCGACTTAGGCGCTTTCCAAATCATTATGGATTCCCCCTTTCGGGTGCTCATAGACACCCCATCGACCGCCACCATATAGCCCAAGAATTCTACCTCCGTCGCATGGAAGGTCGATTTCTTTAGCGATACCGCTAACTGAAAGTCTGATAAACTTTGTAAAACTTTTTTAACAGCTTCGATGTGCTCCTTTTCATCCTTTGAGTAGATGAGAATATCATCAAGGTAACACACAACTCCGACGTCCAAGTATTCGTGTAGAACTTGGTTCATCATATCTGGGAAGGTTGCCAGAGCGTTAACCAATCCAAAAGGCATAATCTTATATTCGTAGTGCCTGTATCTTGTACGGAACGCTGTCTTCCATTCATCCCCTTCTTTTATCCTAATCAGGTGGTAGCCGTCCTTAAGGTCTAACTTGGTGAAGATCTTTGCGCCGGCTACTCTATCTCGAAGTTCGGACATTAGTGGCAGGGGATGTTTGTTGAGGATAGTAATCTTATTCAGATTTCGATAATCCACAACTAGACGTAATCTACCATCTGGTTTAGGTACGAATAATATGGGTGCGCCTGCTGGCGATTGGCTACGTGTGATTTTTCCTTGTTTGATCATCGTTTCCAAGTATTCTCGTAGAGCCTTAAGCTGTTTTTCGGACAGTGGACATATCGGTCCCCAGGGGGGAGTTGATCCTGGGATCAACTTAATTTCATGATCGAATGTTCATCTAGGGGCTAGTTTTTCTGCCGTCTGTGCTTTAAACAAATGTTTGTAATTCCAGTATTCTTTTGGTAATGATTCGAGTTCCACCATATTCTCAATAGCTCCGATTCTTCCGATGCAGCTGGCATTAGGATCCCAAGCGACGGATTCGTCATATTCGAACATATCCGCTATTCCTTCATCTTATTCCACACAGTTTTCACAACATTTTGTGGAGAAGGTCCAATTTTCTGCATCTTCTATGTCAGACACTGGGTGTTCACGATGCCACCAACCAAAAGGAATTATCATTCCATAGTGACCTACTTTAGCCACTTCACATGACACTTCAGACATGTGTCGGTTTTTTCCTATTTCCAATTTTATTGTGAGGGTGTAACACTTTCCTCCAGATGCGGCTGACAATCCATCAAAGCCTAAGATATCAACTGCATTGTCGCGTTCAATAGAGGGAACGTGAAGGTCTTCAACTAGGTCCTTGTTGATAAGGAACACGTGGGATCCCGAATCTAACAAGACTTTAACTTTGTATCGCTTATCGTGTATATGGAGGTAAGTGATCCCCTCCGGACAGTTATATCGTTTTGGTTTTGGGGCTTCTAACTCCTTGCGCTTAGTGCGGAGAAGATTTCCTTGGTTTTTTCGTTTGCGCATCGTCGGTGTTGGGTGTAGGTAACAAGATGTTTGTTACTACACCCGCGTAGTTTCGACCATTGAGCTCTCCTCAGACAAACTAGTAACTCTTTAGCTCTAACAATCTGGGCCTACATACTGAAGCGGCATTTTATCGATACGCTATTGCGCACGACCAGTTTTCAGGCTGGATGCCTTCTCCCGACATACCAGACCTAGGCTCATAGCAGATTTTCGGGCGGTTATTCGCCATTTTACTCCCCTGGTGTGGGGTTCCCGCTTTCACCGAGTCCTTTCCCTTAGGATTTCGGTTATCCGTCCAGCTCCCTCAGAGGGGCCTTGCGCACCAAAGCGGTACATCCCTATCCCACACTTTGGCCAGAAGGCAAGATAGTACATATGTTTAATATTACTTTGACTCGTGTGGTAGGTGGAACGGCCCGCGTCCGTTGTCCTCCTGTCGTGTATTGTTATCAGGTAGATCTTGCATTGCTAGGTCCCAACTTCTTCGGTATAGTAACTTGCTTGCACACAGGTAGCAGGCAACCACCAGGTGACTCGAGGAACTTTGTACTGTTGGCTCCCGGGCCATGTGGGCATGTTAACTATCCTCTCTTTCCATCAAGACTCTCCATATATTGATTCTTGTGTTCGTGCTCGTAAGTCCCTCGTGGGGTTCCTTCACTTAGAGCCTACTTGTGTTGATCCTGAAAGGAGAGACTTGCTTCGCGCCGCTTTGATCCTTTTGAGTTTCGACTCCCGTAGTTGCACACGGACTACCCGATCCCCATCGTGGTCGGTACCCAATCCACCCCAGCCGAAGGGGGTTCCCTGTTTCGATTCCAGCTCCGTCAGGACACTGAATACCCAATCGCCGTCGCCTTTGGTGCCAATGAACTGACCTAGGTCAGTTCCTCGTCGTCCTCCAGTTCCCAGATCTTATTTACCCGGGCTGGGTTCTGGACGGTTGCGACTCTGCGAGCTAATTTAGGCTTTACAATAGCCGATCTTGCTCATCGAATTCCCATTTTTATTGGTCTTTAGCTGACCGTTGCCGCCGATATATGGGCATCTCTCCAACACGTCTGATAGGTGTGGTTTTTCTTTCCACAACGTGTGCAATCTCCTTCTTTCCTCCGTGTGTCTATCACACTCTGCGGGATACCGGTATGGGCCTGGGCGAAGTTTGTGTGGGTGGTCTTTACCGTACCTCCCAACCTTTTCCTGGGTTTCTCCGGTTCATCGTCCCTTTTCCTTTTTCGTGGTGGGGCTCCACCGCCCTTGACATAAGGTTTAGTATCCCTTTGTCGCTTTGGTTTAGAGTCCCGTCGGTCTTCTCTTTTGACCTCTTGGACTATTTTGGCCCAGGACGGTTGGTCTCGCCCAATTTTCTTTCTGGCCAGCAGTCCTTCTTCTGACTATCCACATAGCCTTAGTGCCTCCTCCCATTCTTGGTCCATCGTATATTGCAGGGCCGATAACCTGCGGACAATCTGTTCAGGAAGTTTGTCTTCGACTACTTCTCTCCAGGATTCCCCGGTCATGCGTGCATGAATGTTATGGTTGTGCATGACCGTTAGATAGCATTCAATACTGCCATCGTACGTGACTAGTTTCATTGCGCGAAGGGCTAGTCTTTCGGCCTCTACCGGGGCGAACCGCTTGATCATATCATGTTCAAAGCGAGTCCATGTTGCCAGCTCTGGTTGCTGGGTTTCCCCGTGAAGTCAATCCATGGCCTTCCGATACCATACCGTATAGGGAAGGACTATTTCTCCTCTTGTACAACTGAGCGCGTATATGATCCGTTCTCTTGCATCATCTCAGATTCGCGGGTTTCTCTCAAAGTAATCGGTGCATTGCAAGATCCACACGTATATATCTTGTGCGGGCTTGTCTTCAAAGAATGGGGCTGGTTCTGATGGTCGCTTAATGTTCAGCGCCATCGCGTTGGCAAGTGTTTCTGCCATGCCAGACTGTTCTGGTGTTTGTCCTTGCCTGCCTCAGCTAGGACCTCCTCTCCCCCTACCCCTCTCATCATCGTCATCTTCATCATCGTCACTAGGGTTCCCTGGGTTACCCCCTTGGGCACCTGAGGGGAATGCATAAGCGGTTTCTCTGCCCTTTCCCTTTTCCCTACGTGTAGGTGTAGCGTAGTACTCCTCATTGTCCGTTTCTTGGACTGCGGGTAAAGGTGCGGGTCCTGCAGCTTCGGGACTTGGCGCCGCGGCTAGTATTTTATTTATTGCCGCTGTTAACCCCTTAAGGGTTTGGTTTGTCTCGATATTCTGCAGTTGTTGCTGGTCGTGAGACCTGCGAACCTCCGCATGGCATGCCTTCTGATCCGTGCGTAATTGTCCTAGAGTGAGATTGACTTCTCTTTCGCGAGTCACACTTTGGGCCAGGAATTCGACGAATTCCGCTCTTAGACTGAGGACCATTTGTTCCAGAGTCTGGTCTTGGGCCAATACCGCTTGGCTTTCTTCCCCCGGGTTCCATGTAACCTCGTGGTTACCTCTTCATGTCCCTGTTGACGCCTTTCTTGGGCGTCTATCTTCTTTGCCACTTCCCGGATCATTTCCTCTTGAATCCCTTTGACCTCCGCTTCTACTCCTACCAGCTGCATCAACAAAAGCCCAATTTCGTTATCATGGACATCGTGTCCTTCTGCGATTTGTTGCTGTACCTTAATTAACTTTAAGGTATTGTCCTGGGTTGCCCCCTTCAAATTTTTGAAGGCGATGTTGGCTTGGTCGAGCGAGGTGTCTATGTCCTACCTTATTCGACGCAAGGTTATCCCAAGACGGGCAGCCAATCTGGCTAAGTTTGCAGGGTGGTCTCCGCCTGGTTCAGGAGTAGAGGCCCTTGATATCCTATGCGTGCTTGCGACACTAGAGGATCGGTGAGAGGGTAAATTTCCTCTCCGGAATGCAGGTTCCTGAGGTGTTGAAGGGAAGGGACTATGAATGGTGGAATCATCCGCCTTATCCGCGGTGTCGGGTCGGGTATCCATAGGTTCACCCACCGTTATTCTTTTCCTCGGATCCTGAGGTATCTCCGCCATTGTGATATTTTCCCGATAGGCTAGCTGCTTTAGTAGCCCTGGATGAGTGATTACTGGTACTTCGTACCAGAGTTCTCGATATCCTCGAAAAGCTTTAAGGAATCGTATGTAAGGTATCCAACGTTTGAGACACTCTAGGGGTGTAGGTATGAGAAGGTTCAGTTGGTCCGACTCTGGACTTAACACCTGAATCTCCTTTTTCTCGAGGTTTAGGATGTACTTATAGTACATATAAAAGTGTATTAGGCCCAGGCCGAGGGGATGTCTGGCCCCGGGATAACTGTGCCGGGGTTTTCTTTTTCCTTCTCTTCCGTCTTTAAAGAGCAGTAAGTGCTCCAGTCGACGAAATGTTCCGACTCGGTCGAATTCCACTCAAAGTTCGAACTGTGCCAGGTACGATATATGCTATTGAATTGATCCCTCGTTGGGATCCCGAAAGATACTGTGAACCACAAGGGTTCTTGCGTATATTCTTCTTCGATTTCGAACAGCTCGTTTTCGAATATTTCTTGGAAGGAATGAATATAGACAGGACAGTGAGGTGCTTCGAAAATGTAATCGAAGTCTGAGGTGAGGGTGGAGTTTGAAGTGAACTCGTAGTTCATATAGTGAGCCTTGGTAACAGGAGAACTATCAATATACTGTTAGGCAGACGCCAAACTCAAGTATATAACTGAGGGACGTAGGCCC
>JACCEG010000345.1:0-23677 GCA_014065205.1 Tuber brumale | reverse complement strand
TGACCCTGAAACTTATCACACCCTTTCGCGGACTCGGAATAGTATTCCTCCATTGAGATGACTGGGCTATTTGTTATACCAAACAGCTGCCTCTTAACTTAGATGTCCGCATAGACTTTTATATGACTTTAGTCTTGTTGACTATCATCCAGTCGTCTCTTCGGTCATGAAGTGATCAGGTTCATGCCGGGCCACCTAGTGCCAATCGCAAGTCCGAGCCCGACGTGTCAGCGTCTTAAGGGTCTCTGACTTATCTAGGTCTTCCATTCTGAGCATGCTTCCACTTGGTCTGCCGGCCTCCGTAGAGGGGTCCTATTACTAGGACCAACCAACCTACAGCTGATCTCAGAAGGGTACGGGTGGATTCGGTATACCCCTAATAGCTTTCACTACTGGGATATCCTCCTAGAGTATTTCTCCGGAAACGTCCCGTCACTTTTGGCCCATAGTTTAGGAAGCCCAACTTTGAAGCCTATTATCTCAATGTGCCTCCGACGGAATTCCTCCGTTCCACTTCCCAGATGTCGCCAAAGGTCTCCTCTCATATATCCTGCGAACAGCATGCGGTCGGACAGACGGCAGCAACGTATACGGTGTTATGAAGTGGGCTTCATTGATGTGACATTTCAGTTATGGGACTCAACTCTCAAAATCTCGCTAGTGATGTGCGGGCCCCATAAGGGGGCCGGAGGGAGGTGTTGGCACTCCGGTAAATTGAGGGTCTGTGCGCAGTTACCCTACCGTGGGTCTGTGCACATGTCTCGGATTTCCATATGCCTAACACCTGTCAACCCTACGATTACCGCATCTCCCGAGAGGCGGTTACATTTTTTTAACATCTGCAAGTTATCAAGATAGAAGGCGTTTCAGGACCAAGCAAGGGCCAGGCCCCTGAGAAAGGTTCTCAACAGCGTACCAGGGATTCCAAAGGACAGTTCACAAAGACTCCAGCTTTGGAGCAGGCAGCCAGCGAAGCAGCTTCTAGGCAGTAAGCCAGAGACGCTGCTGAACAATCGACAGAAGAATCATCACAACAACCACTGAAACCACCAGCCACTACCCCCGGAGAGTACCCAGTATCCCCAAGAAAGCCTACAGGTACACAAGTACCTCCAGCACCACCAAGTAACGATCCAGAAAGCTCGGATAGCGATAAAGGATCAGACGATATGGCTTCAGAAGCAGGACCCTCAGTGTCTTTAGCCCCAGCACCAGATTTTCCTAGACCACCGACATCTAGTCCTAACCCAGCTGTTACAGCTAAACTCAGCATCAAAGTACCTTCGCCCAGTAAGTTTACTGGTGAAGGAGATGACCTCAAACCGGAAGCATTCGATAGATGGTATAATTCAGTACAGTTATACCTACGGATTAATAGACTACGGACTAGCGAGGCCGGAGGAGGAAACTATTCGATCCTCTTTACTGAAGGACGAGCTCAAGAACCAGCTTTCCAAGTAGCAGAGTATTTCGATGAAGACATGACCAGAGAAGACCTTGTTGGATTCCTACAGGAAAGATTCCAGTCTTCAAAACAGAAAGATGATACCTATCGCAAGTTCTATGAAATCACGCAAGTGCATAATGGCAAGATACAGCGAATATCAACCATAGCAACCGACATGCTAATGGTCCGATTACTCCTACCTGCAAATACCATAAGCGACTATGCCTTCATTCAACGGTTCTTCAAGGGTATGCACCCTAGACTACGGCAAGAAGCGGAATTACAGCATGCTAAAACTGACACTGTTATGGAAGCTATACAAAATGCGGAAAGCATAGATGCTACCCTGAAAAGCACTGGTGCTTGTGGGAAAGAAAGGTTCGAAAAACCATTGAAAGAATTCATTTCCAAACAAGAAGGCCGGAAAGACAATCGGAAAACCAGCAACAAGCCCTACTCCAAACCTAAGGAACGAAAAGAAAAAGGTGTTTGCTATACCTGCGGAGGTAAAGGCCATCTAGCAAGAGACTGTCCTAGCAAAGATGAGAAGGGCAAAGGCAAGGGCAAGGCTAAGGTGAAGAAAGAAGTTACCTCCAACAGAATGGAACAAGAACAACTAGTGGAAGATGTGTTTATCAATGGTATGGAAATAGAGGAAGAAGAGGAAGACGTTATCACGATGGCCACTAGACCAACAAACATCAAACCCCATGACGCTCTCTAAGGAACGATGTACATCAATGGCAAAGAAGCTAGAGTCCTGTTTGATCCTGGATCAAGAGGAGCAAACCTGATTACCGCTACCTTTGTGACAATGCACGGAATTCCTTGTCAGGAATTGAAAACACCGATCAGAATACACTTAGCTATGAAAGGATCATGATCCGAAGGTCATAAAGAATGTTCTGTCAACATATCAGCAGGAAAGCTGAGCGCACCAGGGACCAGGATGTTAGTCGGAAACCTGGCAAAATACGATGCACTAATAGGAATGCCTTACCTAGAACAACACCAAGCTCAAATTGAATATCGCAAATTACAAATTCCTGTTTCCCAAACAGAATGTTCGAATGATTTGCACACCTACTAGTGGTATGATCCGAGCAGCGGTGATCAGCACTGAAGATGTCATGAGCCAACACCCGGAAGTATTTCCCGATGAAATACCGGAAGACTTACCACCCCTAAGAAAGATCAATCATAAGATAGATCTGCAACCAGGGAAAGAGCAGCGCTTATTACCCACTTACTCGATACCAGAACGATGGGCAACCGATATGAGCATATGGCTAAGAGAAAAGGAGAAAGCCGGAATTATCAAGAGACAAGNACAAGCAGTTTCATCGGCAGCACCCATGTTTGCGCAAGAGAAAAAGGACAAGAAACGAATGAGGCCATTAGTAGATCTCACAGCAAGGAATGAGATCACAATCAAGGACGTTGAAACCATTCCAGACCAAAAGATGATCCTGAATGCCCTAGCAAGGGCAAGGTACCGCAGTAAAATCGATCTTAGCGATGCCTACTTTCAAACAAGAGTGGAACCAGAGGATGTGAGCAAAAACGCTTTTAAAACACCATTTGGATGTTTTGTTAGCAAAGTAATGCTACAGGGAGATATGAATGCTCCAGGAACATTCATGCGCATAATGTCTGATCTATTCGCCGATTACCTAGGACGATTCATGTGGGTATATATTGATGATATACTCATTTTTTCCAATACAGAGTCTGAACATTTGAAACACATATCTCTGATTTGCGACAAGCTCAAGGAGGCACGATTCTACGCAAGCAGGAAGAAATCGGAATTCTTCGCCACAAGCATAGAAGTGTTGGGCCATGTCATCAATGATGAAGGACTCTCACCAGCACCAGAAAAGATAGCGAAGATCGAAGAATGGACTACGCCACAGACTAAGAAACAGTTACAGGAATTTCTAGGAACGGTCAACTACATCAGCCAGTTTTTGCCACATCTTGCAACCATTACATCACCCATAACGGAACTCACCGGAGTTGCAGAATTTGTGTGGACCGCCACCCAAGATCAAGCAATGGATAATGTTAAACGACTTGTTTCGAAATATGAGGTTATGAAACCACTACAATATGATTCGTCACTTCCAATATGGTTGATAACCGATGCATCCAACCCAGGCGCGGGAGCATGGGTAGGACAAGGAGAAACACCAGAAAACACAAGACCTGCTTCGCTTCATAGCAGGAAATTCTCTAATACCCAAATGAATTATGGCACAACCGACAAGGAAGCTCTAGCGATAGTTGATGCACTGATGGCATTTCATCACATACTTGCAGGAAGCAAGTTTACTATCGTCACTGATCACCTACCTCTGACGTATCTCAAGACAAGCAGAATACCCACCAAAAAACAGTTATTATGGCGAGGGTTTATTGGGAAGTATGATACTGAAATAGTGTACAGACCAGGAAAATGGAACTATTTAGCGGATGCTTTATCCCACCTTTATGATGAAAACGATAATTACCCACATACCGCAAACGATCCTACATCAGAAGACGATTTACCTAGTTCCTCACCTATTTCATCATTTCTTTCTTACGAAGAACTTACTATTGAACACGAAATGTCTCGTTTTGAAGCCCTCACAGTTGAGCACATCGGTGCTCACTCAGAATGTGGAAGCAACTGCAGCCTGGAGCAAGCACAGCTAGATGCAGACGATTACAGAAATAGTGAACCTCTAAACGATTGGGGGGACCATCGAAGTTATACCTGTGGTAGGAGTGAGGAGGAACTTGAACATGCATCAATGCATTGGGCATTCTGCAACATACCTTTCGGTCCTGACCACGAGGAATTGAAACCAAAGACTAAGATCTACGCCAGCTCCCCCTGCAGCAGTCCACCAGTTATCGAAACTCTGCCTAACACCAATGACGATCACAATGATAGAGATACCCACTCAACACGTCCCCGCCTTGATATCCGAGCCATCAAAGAACGTGTCAAGGAAACGATAGGCTGTGGCACGCCCCCTACCGAAAGTCAGGCTTTCGAGTACCCTGAACACTACCACAACGAGCCCCTCTATGGAGGGCCCCTTGCATACCTGAATGAGGTTCCGATAGTGGAACCACCCTCCCTACCTTACAAGAAGCACGAGCTCTACAAAGTGTATGAAACACCTGAAGAGGAGGAGGAGGTTACGGTATTAGAAAGAGTGGTGGACGAAAGGGATATCATCCAAGGAGTGGATGATATGAAGAAAATTTGGAGGGAACAGATGGTTAAAGGATATAGAAACGACCCTATCTATCAGTTAGCAAAGGATTCCAACCTCACTTCACAAAACGGAATGATGCAACATTACCAAATACGCAATGGGCTACTGTACGCTACCACAAGAGGAGGAGAAGATTGCCTTTACATTCCGAAGGGTCATGGAGTAAATGGAGAAACACTAAGGGAGCTGATGATAGGAGAAATACATAATAAAGGACACCATAGCACTGATCGAAACCTCCGGTACATAACAGAATACATCTACTGGCCGGAGATGAGGAAAGATTTCAAAGACTATGTCCAGCAATGTGACATTTGTCAACTGAACCGGGAAAGGACTATATTACCTACTGGCAACACCCTCTCGCTTCCCTTTCCCTTGCAGATATTTTCGAGCTATGCTATCGACTTCATGGGTCCCTTTACGAAGCTGAAAGGATATGATTCAGTACTGGTGGTAGTAGATAGAGCAGTTGGGTTCAGCTGGCTGATACCAACATCAGTAAACGCTACTGCGATTTCGACTATGGAGTTACTCCGTCACCATATTTTCACCCCTCATGGAATACTTACATCGATTGTTAGCGATGCTCATCCTCGGTTCACCTTCTGGTTTTGGAAACAAACTTTGAAGACGATAGGAGTCGAACACATTATGGCTATGCCTGGCCACTACCAGACCAATGGACAAGCAGAAAGGAAGATTCGAGAACTGAAAACAGCATTAAGGAATGTTGTAAATGCCCGCCAGACCAACTGGCTCACCTCCCTCCCTGAAGTAACAGCTTACTCCAATGCAGGTCACTCCGATACTATTGGAATGTCACCATACAAAGCTGTGTATGGACGAGAATACCAACTACTCGATACCTATAAAGTCAATGCTACCACAGTACCCGCATCCGATGATTACTACAATCGACACTAGGAGATCAGAAATGTGGCATACCAAGCGTTACGGTTGGCTAGAGCAAGAACGAACAGAGTGGCAATTAAGAGGAGGAACTCACACAAACCTGTCGAGAGTGGGGAAAGGATTATGGTTTTTGGAGACCTGTTTACAACGGAATCTGGCAGATCTCGGAAATTGCAGCCACTCTGGCGAGGCCCTTTTACAGTACTCGAATTTGACGAACATACCCAGAACTATACAGTTAGCATAGATGCTAGAATGTACTGAAGGAGGAAAGGAGTTTTCCACTACTCAGTAGTCAAACCTTACCACCCTAACGACGATTTCCGATTTCTAGGACGAACATTTGCAAAGCCGGTACCCATCTTCATCAACGAAGATCAAGAATGGGAAGTTCAATCAGTCATCGATTACAGGGAACGATATGGAAAGGGACAGTTCTTGGTTAGCTGGAAGGGATACCCAGCAAGCGAGAATAGTTGGGAACCAGTGGAAGGATTAGAACATACGATAGAATTGGTTCAGGCATGGTGGACAGATATCATGTCAGGAGATGAGTTTCCTACAGTATTTTCTGGGTTTATTCCTATGTGTTACTCTCCTACTAAAGACGGTTTTGAGAGCTATCAAAATGTACCCGCGGTTGATAGAGGTTTTTGGGATCCTTATTTGAATTCTGATTATGATAGCGAGGATTAGGAATTTTCTTGTTATGTTTTGAAATAAGGGTTTTATTTTGTTTTCGGGGTGTAACTGGTACTGGTTACTGGTTAGGATTTTCATGTATCAGTTGATACTGTTTGAGTTTTGAATATGTTTCAGGAAAACGAGGTCTGCCTCTAGCCTGATAGTATAGGGTTTGATATTCTATATGTTTTATGTTTGGTTTCAAGTATCGGTTTGATACTCTATATGTTTTATGTTTGGTTTCCAGTATTGGTTTGATACTCTATATGTTTTATGTTTGGTTTCGAGTATCGGTTTGGTACTCTATATGTTTTATGTTTTGTTTCAGTGCTACCCCCTTCGGAGTCCATTATGTTATGAGAACAAGGCTCCCGGTAGCCTTGAAAGTGTATTTAAGAACTGCTATTCTTCTCGCTAGAAGGAGCAGATTTCGGCAGACAGAGTTTTCAATATACTTGGTTGAACAGTTACTCTCTTCAGTTCGCTTCAAGAATATTTAGTTTGAGACCTACCAAACATCTCGGAGACTTCAGTAGTCGCGATACAGTAAGAAGTCAATTCAACAACCTTGGCTAAAGCCTCCGGACTTTGATTTGCTAGCTACCGCTTCGGTACAGAACAAAGCCCGTCAACCCTACGATTACCGCATCTCCCGCGAGGCGGTTACATTAAGTCTTAAAATGTATTTAGAAAAATTATAAGACGTTATGAAGGCATTCGAGGCGAAGCCTGGTAGGTTGGAGCTCATGTTAGACATATGGAAATCTGAGATAAGAGGTGCACAGACCTCACGATAGGGTAACTGCACACAGATCCTCGATTTTCCGGAGTGCTAACACCCCCCTCTGGCTCCCTTATAGGGCCCACACGTCATTCGTGAGATTTCGATAGTTGCGTCCCATAACTAAAGTGTCACATCAATGAAGCCCACTTCGGAACAGCATATACATCGCCGCCGTCAGTCCGACTGCATGCGGTTCGCAGGATATATGAAAGGGGACCTCTGGCGACATCTAGGAAGTGGAACGGAAGAGGTCTATCAGAGGCGCATTGAGATAGTAAACTTCAAAGTTCGGCTTCCTAAACTACAGACTGAAAGTAATGGGATGTTTTCGCCGAAATATTCCAAGAGGATGTCCCAGTAGCGGAAGTTATTAGGGGCATACTGAATCTACCCATACCCTTCTGAGATCAGCTGTAGGTTGGTTGGTCCTAGTAATAGGACTTCTCTATGGAGGCCAGCAGACCAAAGAGAAGCATGCTCAGAAAGAAAGACCTAGATAAGTCGTAGACCCTTAAGACATTGACACGTTGGGCTCGGACTTGCGATTGGTACTAGGTGGCCCAGCATGAACTTGATCTCTTCATGACCAAAGAGACAACTGGAATGATAGTCAACAAGACTAAAGTAATAAAATAGTCTATATGGACAACTAAGTTGGAGGCCACTGTTTGTTATAACAAATAGCGCTGTCATCTCAATGGAGGAATACTATTCCGTAACTGTGAAAGTGTGTGATAAGTTTCTAAGTCAAACAGTACTCGCACTTATAAGATTCCGGACATTTGCGTATTAAAATTACAGTGGTACCTCAGAGGCATAGTAGTTAGAAGTAGTCCGCGAACACTCAAACGCGGGATATAAATATTGAACTGCCTCCCGAGCTTTACAGATATCATCAAGCAACGGAGAAGACATCTTATCAATATTAAATTGTTTACCTCATAAATCTTTGCTTTACCTATTTTATCGAGATGCGCCTTCCTCGACAGATTCTTCGTAACAAAGATTTGGCCTATGTTCCTCAGATATTCTAGAGATCGGCATCCGCATAACACCAATGGACAGGTAGAGAGAAAGATCTGGAAACTTAAAACAGCATTCAGGAATATTGTTAACACTCACCAAATGAACTAGTTTACCCCCCTTCCTGAAGTGATTGCTTACTCCAATGCAGGTCACTCACATACCATCAGTATGTCTCCATACAAGGCAGTGTATAGATGAGAATACTACCTCCTCAATACCTATAAAGTCAATCCTATGACAGTGCCTGCATCTGGCGATTGCTACAATCGACATCAGGAAATCAGGAATGCTGCATATCAAGTATTATGGCTCGCTAGAGCAAGGTCAAATAGAGTGGCAGCTAAGAGGATGAATTCACACAAACCTGTCGAGATTAAGGAAAGGATTATGATCTTTGGAAACTAGTTTGCTACAGAATCTGGCAGATCTCAAAAACTACAGCCACGCTGGTAAGGTCCATTTATAGTACTCGAATTTGATGAACATACATAGAACTATACTGTTAGCATAAGTATGAGGATGTACTCAAGGAAGAAAAAAGTTTTCCACTATTCAGTAATCAAACTTTACTACCCATACAATGAGGTTCGCTTTCCGGAATGAGTGTTTGCAAAGCCAGCACTCATCCTTATCAACGAAGAACAGGAATAGGAAGTTCAATCGGGTTCTCCACTACCGGGAACAATATGGCCAATGACAGTTCTTGGTTATTTGAAAAGAATACCCAGTAAGTGAGAACAGTTGAGAACTGGTGGAAGGATTAGAACATGCTATGGATTTGGTTCAGGCATGGTGGACAAATAACATGCCAGGAGATGAGTTTCTTATAGTCTTTTCTGGGTATATTCTGATGTGTTATTCTCCTACTAAAAATGTCTTTGAAAGCTATTCAGATGTACCCTCAGTTGATAAAGGTTTTTGGGATACATATTTGAATTCTAATTATGATAGCGAGGATTAGGGATTTTCTTGTTATATTTGAAATAAAGGTTTTATTTTGTTTTCAGGGTATAACTGGTACAGGTTACTGGTTTAGGATTTTCAGGTATCAGTTGATACTAATTGTGTTTTGATTTTATTTCAGGAAATGAGGAGTGCCTCTAGCCTGATAGTATAGGGTTTGATACTCTATATGTTTTATGTTTCGTTTCGAGTATCGGTTTGATACTCTACATGTTTTATGTTTGGTTTCAAGTATCAGTTTGAGATACTATATGTTTTATATTTTGTTTCAAGTATCGGTTTAATACTTTATATGTTTTATATTTGGTTTTGAGTATTGATTTGATACTTTATATATTTTATATTTGGTTTCAAAGCTACCACTTTCGGAGCCTTATATGTTTTGTATTATAAGTCTCAAAGTAGCCTAATCAGCGTATTTAAGAACTGCTATTCTTCACGTTAGAAGAAGCAGACTTCGACAGACAGAGTTTTCAATATACTTAGTTGAACAGTTACTTTCTTCAGTTCACTTTGAGAATCTTTAGTTCGAGATCCACCAAACATCTCAGGAACTTCAGTAGTCGCAATATAGTAAGACATCTATTCAACAACCTCAGTTACAACCTCCGGACTTTGCTTCATTAGTTACTACCTTTGGTAAAGAATAAAGCCCGATAACTTCACGTTTACTGCATCACCCATAAGGCAATTACAACCATCCTGTGGATGAAGCTATGTATTATGAACACAAAATTGTGAAATCCAAAAACCTTCATAGTTTTGTTAGTAGTAAGTTCAGAAGATGAGTGGAAAGACTGAGATAAAGAGAAGAATTTAGATCTGAAACTTTGAAGATGTGGTAATGAACCTGTAATCAGAGTTAAGAGACTGAGTAAGAAGGTACACTTGCCGACTAGAAGCTCCAGGATGGCTGCAAATTATAATCTATATACTATAGAGGATCATATTGTCCTAAAGTAGAAGCAAGTACTAATAAGACTGGGGATAGCAATAGGACTACCAGAAGGAACTTATGGAAAAGTTGCCCTAAGAAGTGAACTGGCAGTCCAAAGCGGGATCTCCACTAGAGCTAGGATAATCGATGCCAATTATACTAGAAAACTTGAAGTCTTATCCTACAACTATGGAGACATGGACTATCAGATAAGAAGAAGTGATTACATAGCTCGACTAGTAGTGGAAAAAATTGATACTTTAGACATGATAGAAGTAGTCGAATTATACGAAGCCAAATAAGGAACTGCAGTTCTTGAAAGCACTGATATCACAATATGAGCCTTGATCATCAAAGAACAAGAACTGAGTATCATCTTCCTGCAGGCATCAGCTAACGACAACAAATACTGGTATGATATTTCAGAAGTACCAGAAAGAGTTCAAATATCTAATGCTATTATCTTACAAAAAGGCATTAAGCAGTTTAATTCTGAGTTCTTAAGTGAAATACAGTTGGCTATTAGGACAGATCCACCTTAGAGGAAAGGTAGGGAAGAACTGATTAGATGATGAGACGAAAGAAAAGATTTCCCCAAGGACTAGACTGTGACTGACAATCTACTGTACTATAGATAAAGACTTTTTATACCAAATAGTCAGATATTATATACTAAGATTGCAAAAGTATGTCATGACACAAAAACTACAGGACATTTCAGCCAAGAGAAAACCTTGGAAATTATGAAGTAGGACTTCTACTAGAAAAGACCTACAGAGTAGGTCAACCACTATGTATGATCCTGTAATGAATGCCAATATAAGTAAATTACTAAGGCATGTAAAGTACAGACTATTGCAACCTCTGCAAATACTCGGCACAGTATGGACATCAATCTCAGTAGATTTTATTACACAATTACCAGAATTATAAGGATGTACTGAGATAATAGTAGTTGTTAACTGCTTCACAAAAATGGCATACTTCATCAGACTACAAATGTCAGCTACCACAAAGGGTGTTGCAAATATATTCCTAAAAGATATCTGAAGGCTATCTGGCCTGTCAACAGAAATTGTCTCACACATTTATTCAAAATTCATAGGAGAATTTTGGGAATCACTATACAAGGCGTTGGAAATTAAGCAAAGAATGTCAACAGCATATTATCTTCAGACTGATAGATAAATTGAATGTACTAACCAAGTGCTGAAAGCATACCTTCGAAGTTTTATCAACTACCATCTGGATGAGGGAGCAAGCTTAAAATCTTGGAGTAACACTTTATACAAACTGGATTAAAATGATACATGAATAAGCAAGAAGGTTATTAGAGAAAAAATGGGAAGCAATAGCAAAATACTATAATTGGAAAGTAGAGCAACAACCAAACTTCAAAATCGAGGACAAAGTAAGGCTTAAGGTAAAAAACATCTGCACTTAACAAAAATCTAAGAAGCTAAGTCCTAAGCTCTATGACCCTTTCCAAATACTAGAAAAAAGATGATTCAGAGCTTTTCAGCTTAACATATTTAACTGATGGAATATTCATCTCATGTTTCATATAGCTCTACTAGAACATTACCAAGAATCAATTCATGCAGATAGTTAACAATCCCAAAGAGACTCAGAAGATATTGATGGAGATTAGTAATGGGAGGTTGAGAAAATAGTAAGAAGTGAGATATGCTTATACAGAAAATGAGTAGACAGTTGCTATTAAGAAAAGCATGAACTGTGGTACTTCATAAAATGGCATGGGGTGCTCCAAAGATGTGAATACCTCAGAGCCAGCAATGGGTATGGAAAATGAAAAAGGAGTTGTAGAAAGTTTTCACAGCAAAAATCTGGACATGCCAGCAAGGGCAGAAGTACAATAGTGAGGAAAGGCTTTTCCTACTGTGGGTAAGTAAATACAAGAGGTTTTTTACCTTGACCATGCTGAGTCTTAAATTATTTATAGAAATGGATATAAAGGCATTCAAGGTGAAGTCTAGTATGAGGGAGCTCATATTAGACATATAGAAATCTGTGACAAGAATGTACATATCTCATGGTAGGGTAACTGTACACAGACTCTCGATTTTCCGGAGAGCCAACACCCACTTTTAGACTCCTTTTATGGCCTGCACATCATTAGTAAGATTTCGATAGTTGTGTCCTGTAACTAAATAGTCACATTAATGAAGCCCACTTCGTAACACTATATACATCCCTGCTGTCCATCTGACCGCATGCTATTTACAGAATATATGAGAGAGGACCTTTGGCAATATCTGAGAAGTGGAACTAAAGAACTCTATTAGAGGTGTATTAAAATAGTAAGCTTCAAGATCAGGCTCCTTAAATATGGGCCAAATGTGATCAGACATTTTGGCAAATGACTCTAGGAAGATGCCACAGTGACAGAAGCTATTGAGGATATACCAAATCTACCCATACTCATCTGAGATCAGCTGTAGGTTAGTTGGTCTGAGCAATAAGACTCCTCTGTGGAGGCTGGTAAGCCTAGGAGAGGTATACTCAGCCTGGATGACTTAGATAAGTCAAAGACCTATAAGACATTGGTACATCGGGCTTGAACTTACTATTGATACTAGATAGTCCAGCATGAAACTACTCACTTTGTGACTGAAAAGACTACTGGAACTATAGTTTCTGAGACTAAAGTAATATAATAGTCTATGCAGTCAACTAAGCTGAGACCATCTGTTTGGTAAAACAAATAGTGCAGTTATCTCAGTGGAGGAATACTATTCCATAACTAGGAAAAAGTGTAGGAAGTTTCAGAGTCAAATGGTGCTCGCACTAATAAAAATTCTAGATATTTGCGCATTAAACTAAAGCGATACTTTGCAAGTATAGTAGTTAGAAGTAGTCTACAAATACTCAGATGCAGGATATAAATATCAAAGTACTTTCTGAGCTTTAACAAATATCATCAAGCAATGAAGAAGTGATCTTATTATTATAATATTGTTTCTATACTTTAAAGTCTTTACCTTATCTATTTATCAAGACAAGTCTTCCTTAACAGATTTTTCAATTAAAGATTTTAGCCTATATCTCTCGCTCATACTAGTGTTTAGCGTCTGCCTAATAAAAGCTTTTTGGATGTAGTCTATGATACTTTGACATCTAGATCTACTTGGTACCAGCTATCCAACAAGCTAAGCAATTTTGATGCTAATATCTATAGAGTTACAGGCTGTTCTAAAAGTAGTATTTCCTAGTAAGACTTTGACTAAGTACTGACTTCAGTGGCAGATTCCTTCAGACTCCTATAGATACAGCCTGTAACACTTTAGTACCTAAACCTATTCAATGCCAGCATTCTAATGCGCTATAGAACATCTACTTGATATCATTGTCTGTAGACCTATAGCCTATTATGAATGTGGTCTTTTACTAGTCTAATACTCTCTGCTTCAACATGTTAGTTTTTGTAGGATGGTACTTATACCATAACAAAGACTATTTTTGTAGATAGATTTTATCAATTGCCAAGTGTAGCCTAGGTCAGCTATGTGAGTTACATTCTTGCTAGTGTATCTTGAGAATGTGGTAATTTGGTAGATAGCTTAGGCTCTAAATACCAGTACAATGTCAGAATACAACCTTGATATTCAGTTGCTATTTTTTTTTCTTTTCTTTTTATCACATTTATTTAGTATTAGGGAACAAGATCACATTAGCGCAAGCTATGTAGACCTAAACCTCCACCCCTGCCCTAGCCCAGAAAGGCGGAAGAAAAACCGTCAAACTAAAGTGCAAGTTGGTGTAAAAAACTCCCCCAAACCATAGCTGCTACAGTGTACATGAACCCAAACCTTCCACAGATGCGCGACATAAGAGAAATCCCAAAACCCCAACAGTGAACCAACCAAAACAACAGAAAGAAACCCCAAACAACTGAAAACTCATAAACTAAACTCTAAGGAATACCATAGAGCCTAAGCTATTTAGATATACTGAGGTCGCTATCATAGAACCAGCCATGAGCACTAAAATGGGTAGATGTACCCTATGCATGATATGCTTGGCAATAGGGGCAAGGGAAACAAAAGTAAGGAGAAGCCCAACTGAAGTAGGAGGAAGGCATGTGGCATGGCCCAAGAACCCCCTGAGGTCCACTGGAAAACCAGGCCTGGCGGGGAGGCTGGCAGCCGAGGTACCGACCAGGAAGAAGTGGTAGTAAGGTACTAGCTGGGGGGGAGTAGTACTGGTCCAAGACCAGCAGGAAGTGTAAAAGGCAGTGAGGTGCCAGCTAGGTGGGAGGGTAGCAGAAGGGTGCTAGCCTATGGTAGCAGTAGAGTACCAGTCAATCGCAACTGAAAAAGTATAGAGGAAGGGTAGACCCAAGTGTCAAAACAACTATTGGAATCGTGTTCGTGTCCTGCGAGGTGGCACCCAAGAAAACCTCAAGGTAAACCAACTGCTGTATTCCCGTGTCTCTCATATAGTCCCTTGTTCTCTGAGAGATGGGGTCACTTAGTGGATGGGATACTACCAGCTGAAGGAGTAGGATAGAAAGGAGGAGGGTGGCATAATCAACTATGGCCTGTAGAGGAGACCCGACACAGCTCCCCAATTTCTTTAGGAGAGGGATACAGGAGTCCATCGTAAACGCGTACCGCAAACCGTATTCCCAGCCGTCTGAAGTGATGAAAAGAGAGAAACCTGACCGTGCAAATGCTAAGTGAGGCCTAGCAAAAGCGGAGTAAGTGAGGTACCCAGCATTGTGAGATGCTGGAAGAAGAAGATGGAATGTCTCAAGAGGATAAACCTCAAAGGGAAAGGCAAGAAAAGATAAACCCGAAGTCCAAAATGATGGATAGAGATACGGTACACCCCGCCTAGTAGAGGATGCAGACCGAAAAGTGGTGATAGTTTGGTGTGGTGTTGAGCTTATCCTAATTAGGAAATAAATTTCAATCACAGGAGGTGTAGCGGAGATGGAGCATGGATATTCAGTTGCTATATCTGATTGTATTTTATATCACCTAACTTATAGATTTTATTGCTATGACTTATTATATCACATGGATCCTATACTTGAGTGGCTGTATTGTAAGAGCAGTTATCATGTTGCCTCATATTCAGATTCATGGTTCACAATTTACATATCCTGTACGTCAAATGTACAGGACGTACAGGATGTAGGAATATATTTTTGCTGATGTAGCTAATTTATGGTTAATGAATATTGAGAAAATATAGATAATACAAGGATCATATTTGTGGAAACTCTATTAAGAAAAGTAGCTGGAGGCTGAATTACTCTCTATATAGAAGGATGAATACCTCAAGAATAGATATCCTTTGCTAAATTTATGGCAACTCTAAAAAAATAATTTATAGATTCTAATGCAGAGAAAACAGTAGGAAATAGCATTAAACAGTCATAATAAAGACAATAATTATTTACCAAATACTGGAATAAATGCTGTATGCTAGTAATTGAAGAGGAGTTTGATGATACAATTCTATAGATAATGATTCTCAGGAATTACAAATGAGTACTAAGTATAACATAAATGCTATCAAATAAAGTATTTACTACGACAGACATATTTGCAGTATAGGCTCTTGAAAATAAAAACTAACTACAGAATCTGATAGTAAAATACTCCTCAAATATATAATCAGAAGTTGACAAATTAAAGAACTAAGGAACAACAATAGGACCTGCTAGTAGAATATGATAGTAATACAAATAGTATTGTCCAGTAACAAAATTAACTATAGACTAATGATCAATGACAATATACTCCTCCTCACTACTTCTCACTTATAACACTACATAAAGAAATTCCTTTATATCAACCAAAACTCAACTAATTTTCCTAATTCAATTGTCTTAAGAAACTATACTTCCTATTCTTTACAGTCATACCAAAATGTCAATCCCTTCTAATCACTTTTCTCAGTTTACTAGGAGGAGAATTCTCAGGTTATATGAGCTTCAAATAAGCTATTTCTCAATTTCTTATGACCTTGAAATTTTTCTCAATACTATTAAAGATACAATTTTAAAAGCAAATCAAGAAAGCAAGAAGAGAAATAGTAGAGGAAGATATCATAAAATAACCAAGTTGGAGGATAATTTCATAGTAGAGAATGCTTTTAGCAATTGCAATACTATCTATTCTGAAGTTGCTAAAGGAATTGTTTCCAATATCTCTGCTATAACAGTAAGAAGAAGGCTTATATAAAGGTATTTGAAAAAGAGGTTACCATAGAAAAGGGTTTATTTGGATGAAGATCCAGTTTAATAATGATTGGAATAGGTATTAGCTCAAAGGCATTGAACAAGGGAGAGATATAAAGAAGAAAGGCAATATAGAGAGATAAGGTAATTGAGAGAAAAGAAAGATGAAAGAGGAAAAAAGGGATATTTAAGGCAGGTTTCGCACATCTATTAAAATGGCATTTTTTTAAACTTAGTGGTTTATTTTTTATAGTATTTCTTTTGTACAATAAGCAGAGGACTAGGGTATAATAGAACTATGAAAATAAAATTAATAAAATGAATAATACAATCTTTATAAGAGTGATAATAATTCAAGTGAATATTTCTATAATATTTTGCAAAATATTCTGATAGATTCTAGTATAATTTACAAATAACTATCTATATGCATTAACTATGAATTTTACCAATAATTCTATACAATTCTGTAGTAACAAATTTCACCATTTCAAGCTTGATGGAAGTTTACTACTACAGCTCATAATTGCCGCAATCAAGAAAGTCAGAAGCTAATTTAAAAAGCAAGTTTGTAGAAACATTTTGACAAAATAGTGTACTAGATTTTAGGTTTAAATAATTTATACCTATTACTTAAAGTGTATTTCACTTACATATATCAGGCTTGAAAAATTGAGAAACTATTGCCAAATACCATTTTTTAAAAATAGCTTTCAAACTATTTTCAGTAGAACTGCTATATTGTTTAAAAATGGCTTTAAACATATTTTCAGGAAAAATGCTATTTTTTTATAACTATGTGTCAAACAAGACCTTAAATATTTTTTAAAAAAGATAGAATAAGAATTGTGTTGAACTAACTGCTAAAAGAGGTGAAAGGGTGGTTAGCCAAATAATGACTGGTGGTTTTTATAGTCAAACTCATGGTCTCCCTTTACCTATTTCTCCTGATCTGTTAGGCGGATGCCAAACTCTAGTATATAACTGAGGGACGTAGGCCCGAAATCTTTGATTGGAGAATCTGTCGAGGAAGGCTCGTCTCGATAAAATAAGTAAGGTAAAGATTTAAAGCGTAAAACAATATTATATTGATAAGATCTCTTCTCCGTTGCTTGATGATGTCTGTAAAGCTCGTGAGGCACTTCGATATTTATATCCCGCGTCTGAGTGTTCGCGGACTACTTCTAACTACTATGCCTCCGAAGTACCACTCTGGTTTTAATACGCAAACGTCCAGAATCTTATAAGTGCGAACACCGTTTGACCCTGAAACTTATCACACCCTTTCGCGGACTCGGAATAGTATTCCTCCGTTGAGATGACTGCGCTATTTGTTATGCCAAACAGTCGCCTCCAACTTAGATGTCCGCATAGACTTTTATATGACTTTAGTCTTGTTGACTATCGTCCAGTCGTCTCCTCGGTCATGAAGTGATCAGGTTCATGCCGGATCACCTAGTGCCAATCGCAAGTCCGAGCCCGACGTGTCAGCGTCTTAAGGGTCTCCGACTTATCTAGGTCTTCCTTTCTGAGCGTGCTTCCCCTTGGTCCGCCGGCCTCCGTAGAGGGGTCCTATTACTAGGACCAACCAACCTACAGCTGATCTCAGAAGGGTATGGGTGGATTCGGTATACCTCCTAATAGCTTCCGCTACTGGGATAACCTCTTGGAGTATTTCACCGAAAACGTCCCGTCACTTTCGGCCCATAGTTAGGAAGCCTAACTTCGAAGCCTACTATCTCAATGCGCCTCCGACGGATTTCCTCCGTTCCACTTCCCAGATGTCGCCAAAGGTCCCCTCTCATATATCCTGCGAACAGCATGCGGTCGGACGGACGGCGGCGACGTATATGGTGTTATGAAGTGGGCTTCATTGATGTGACATTTTAGTTATGGGACGCAACTCTCGAAATCTCGCTAATGACGTGCGGGCCCCATAAGGGGGCCGGAGGGGGGTGTTGGCACTCCGGTAAATTGAGGGTCTGTGCGCAGTTACCCTACCGTGGGTCTGTGCACATGTCTCGGATTTCCATATGCCTAACATGAGCTCCCTCCTTCCAGGCTTCGCCTCGAATGCCTTTATAACCATTTTATAATTTCTTCTAAATACATTTTAAGACTCAGTGTGGTCAGGGTAAAAAACCTTCCGCGTTTACTTGGCCACGGTAGGAAAACCTTTTCCTCACTATCTTACTTCTGCCCTTCCTGGCATGTCCGGATTTTCATTATGAAAATTCTCCACAACTTCCTCCGCATTTTCCATACCGGTGGCAGGCTCCCATGTGTTCTCATCTTCCGAACACCCTTGCCATTTAACGAAGTACCACAGTTCCCGCTTCTCTTGGTAGCGGCCGCGTACTCGTTTCCTGTAAGAACGAATCTCGCTTCTTACGATTTTTTCAACCTCCCATTGCAGATCACCGTCAATATCCTCCGGTTCTCTAGGGGGTTGCTGGCGATTACCATGAACTGACTCGCGGTAGGGTTCCAATAGTGCGACATGGAATACGGGATGAATGTTCCATCGATCGGATATGTTGAGCTTGAATGCTCTGGATCCGCGTCTTTCCATAATTTGGAAAGGGCCGTATAGCTTTGGACTTAGCTTTTTAGATTTCCGTCGGGTGCGAATGTTTTTGGCGTTTAACATTACTTTGTCCCCGATTTTGAAGTCCGGCTGTTGTCGAGCTTTCCGGTCATAATATTTCGACATCCCTTCTCGTGTCTTTTCTAGCGACCCTCTTGCTTGTTCATGTATCGCCTTAATCCAGTTTGCATAAAGTGTTGCTCCTGGATTTTGAGCTTCGCGCTCCTTCATCCACTCTGTCTGTGGATGGAATCCGTAGTTTGCATAGAATGGTGACATCCCGTGAGCGTTAGTTGCGGAGTTGTTGTAAGCGTGTTCAGCTAGCGGTAGCAGCTGATACCAATCATCCTGATCGTAATTGACAAAACTTCGAAGGTATCCTTCCAGCACTTGGTTGGTACGTTCAGTTTGTCCGTCAGTTTGAGGGTGGTATGCCGTCGACATTCTTCGCTTAATTTCCAGCGCTTTGCAAAGGGATTCCCAGAATTCTCCTGCAAACTTTGAGTCCATGTCCGAGACGATTTCGGTTGGTAGGCCGTGCAGCCTCCATACTTCTTTTAGGAAAGCGTTTGCGACATCCTTGGCCGTAGCCGAGGTTTGAAGCCCGATGAAATGTGCCATCTTTGTGAATCGATCAACTACTACCATTATCTGTGTGCATCCTTGCGACTCTGGTAGTTGTGTAATGAAGTCCACTGAGATGGACGCCCATGCTGCATAGGGTATTTGCAGTGGTTGCAATAATCCATATTTAGCATGTCTCGGCGACTTGTTATGTTGGCATTCATCGCAGGATCGTACGTAGTCGTTGACCCACGCCGCTAGTCCTTTCCAATAGAAGTCTCTCATGATTATTTCCAAGGTTTTTTCTTGACCGAAATGTCCTGCAACTTTTGCATCGTGACATCCTTCTGCTATCTTGGTATATAGAGCCTGACTATTTGGTACAAATAGTCGTTGCTTATAGTATAGTAGGTCTTCGGTTAAGGTCCAGTCCTTGGGAAAATCCTTTCCTTCGTCTCGTAACCTAATAAGTTCTTCCCTCCGTTGCCTCCACGTTGTATCTGTTCCGATAGCTGCCTGTATCTCGCTTAGGAATTCAGGATTGAATTGCTTCATACCTTTCTGCAGGATAATAGCATTTGACATAAGAACCTTTTCGGGTACTTCTGAGATATCGTACCAATGTTCGTTGTCTTTAGCCGATGCCTGTAGATAGCTGATGCTAGGTTCCTGTTCCTTGACGATCAAGGACCTTGTCGCTATATCGGTACTTCCGAATCCCGCGGTTCCTCGTTCCGTTTCTTCCAAGTCGTCAACTTCCATCATATCGGAGGTGTTGACCTTTTCTACCACTAACTGGGCTATGCGATCGCCCGTTCTTATTTGGCAGTCCACATCTTTATGGTTGAAAAGTACGACTTTGAGTTCGCCGGTGTAATCAGCATCGATTACTCCTGCGCCGGTAGAGATTCCGCTGCGGACCGCTAATCCACTTCTTGGGGCAACTCTTCCATAAGTTCCTTCGGGTAGCCCCACGGCTATACCCGTCCTTATTAGTGCTTGTCCATATTTCGGGACAATGTCATCTTCTATGGCGTACAGGTCATGTCCTGCCGCCATTCGTGAGCCTTTTGTTGGCAAGTATGCCTTTTTGCTCAATCTCTTGACCCTAATCACGGGTTCCTTTCCACCTCTTCGAGGTTCCAAATCCAAATCCTTATCTCCATCCCAGTCTTCCCCTTCATCGCCTACCCTCGCTACTAACGATACCAAGAAATTTTCTTCTTTTAAAATTTTCTGTTCGCGATGCGTAGCTCCCTCCTCAGGACGGTACTCCGGCCGTCGGCTTAATGCGTCAGGCTTTCCGCCCTTCGTGCCTGGTCGGTATACAATACGGAAATTGTATTCTACCAACTTCTGAGCCCATCGAATTTGACGGCCACTCCAGACTTTTGAGGTGAGGAAGTATTGTAGGTTCTGATGGTCGGTAAAGACTGTGATTGGTTTTTCCGTTCCGATCAAGTAGTGTCTCCATTCCTTAAAGGCTTCGAGGATTGCGAGAAGTTCTTTATCATGGATCTCGTAATTGCGCTCTGCCGAATTTAATTTTCTGGAATGGAAAGCCACTGGGTGTAGCCTTTTCTCAAAGTACTGAGAAAGGACGCAGCCGAGTGCAAAATCGCTAGCGTCTGTTTCTACCACCGTTTCTCTTTCTGGGAAAAAGTGGTGGAGTATGGGGGCTGTGGTGAACCGGTGCTTTAACTCTTCGAAAGCAGTGTCTTGTTCAATTCCCCATTTAAAATTCTTCGGATTTCCTTGTAATGTCTCGGTTATTGGCTTGCAAATAGCCCAGAAGTTTTTTATAAATCGTCGGTAGAAGTTAGCAAACCCCATAAAGACTTGTACTTCTCTGACCGACTTAGGTGCTTTCCAAACCATTATGGATTCCACCTTTCGGGTGCTCATAGACACCCCATCGACCGCTACCATATAGCCGAGGAATTCCACCTCCCTGGCATGGAAGGTCGATTTCTTTAGCGATACCGCTAACTGAAAGTCTGATAGACTTTGTAAGACTTTCTTAACAGCTTCGATGTGCTCCTTTTCATCCTTTGAGTAGATGAGAATATCATCAAGGTAGCACACAACTCCGACGTCCAAGTATTCGTGTAAAACTTGGTTCATCATATCTTGGAAGGTTGCCGGAGCGTTGACCAATCCAAAAGGCATAACCTTATATTCGTAGTGTCCGTATCTCGTACGAAACGCCGTTTTCCATTCATCTCCCTCTTTTATCCTAATCAGGTGGTAGCCGTCCTTAAGGTCTAACTTGGTGAAGATCTTTGCGCCGGCTACTCTATCTCTGAGTTCAGACATTAGTGGAAGGGGATGTTTGTTGAGGATAGTAATCTTATTTAGGTTTCGATAATCCACAACTAGGCGTAGTCTACCATCTGGTTTAGGTACGAATAATATCGGTGCGCCTGCTGGCGATTGGCTTCGTGTGATTTTCCCTTGCTTGATCATCGTCTCCAAGTATTCTCGTAAAGCCTTTAGCTGTTTTTCGGACAACGGATATATCGGCCCCCAGGGGGGAGTTGATCCTGGAATCAGTTTAATTTCATGATCGAAGGTTCGTCTTGGTGCTAGTTTTTCTGCCGTCTGGGCTTCAAACAAATGTTTGTAACTCCAGTATTCTTTCGGTAATGATTCGAGTTCCACCGTATTTTCGATGGCTCCGATTCTTCCGATGCGGCAGGCATTAGGATCCCAAGCGACCGATTCGTCATATTCGAACATATCCGCTATTCCTTCATCTTCTTCCACACAGTTTTCGCAACTTTTTGCGGAGAAGGTCCAATTTTCTGCATCTTCTATGTGAGACACTGGGTGTTCACGATGCCACCAACCAAAAGGAATTATCATTCCGTAGTGACCTGCTTTAGCCACTTCACACGACACTTCAGAGATGTGTCGGTTTTTTCCTATTTCCATTTTTATTGGGAGAGTGTAACACTTCCCTCCAGAAGCGGCTGACGATCCGTCAAAACCTAAGATATCAACTGCATGGTCGCGTTCTACCGAGGGAACGCGAAGGTCTTCGACTAGGTCCTTGTTTATAAGGAATACGTTGGATCCCGAGTCTAATAAGACTTTAACTTTGTATCGCTTATCGTGTATATGGAGGTAAGCGATCCCCTCCGGACAGTTATATCGTTTTGGTTTTGGAGCGTCTAGTTCGACGCGCTTGGCGCGGATAAGACTTTCTTGGTTCTTTCGTTTAGGCATCGTTGGTGTTGGGTGTAGGTAACAAGATGTTTGTTACTACGCCCGCGTAGTTTCGACCATTAAGGTCTCCTCAGACAAACTAGTAATTCTTTAGCTCTAACAATCTGGGTCTACATACTTAAGCGGCGTTTCACCGATACGCTATTGCGCACGACCAGTTTTCAGGCTGGATGCCTTCTCCCGACACACCAGACCTAGGCTCATAGCAGATTTTCGGGCGGTTATTAGCCATTTTACTCCCCTAGTGTGGGGTTCCCGCTGTCACCGAGTCCTTTCCCTTAGGATTTCGGTTATCCGTCCAGCTCCCTCAGAGGGGCCTTGCGCACCAAAGCGGTACATCCCTATCCCACACTCTGGCCAGAAGGCAAGATAGTACATACGTATAATACGACTCAGACTCGTGTGGTAGGTGGAACGGCCCGCGTCGGTTGTCCTCCTGTCGTGTATTGTTATCAGGTAGATCTTGCATTGCTATGTCCTAACTTCTTCGGTATAGTAACTTGCTTGCACACGGGTAGCAGGCGACCACCAGGTGACTCCAGGAACTTGGTACTGTTGGCTCCCGGGCCATGTGGGCATGTTAACTATCCTCTCTTTCGATCAAGACTCTCCATATATTGATTCTTGTGTTCGAGCTCGTAAGTCCCTCGTGGGGTCCCTTCACTTAGAGCCTACTTGCGTTGATCCTGAAAGGAGAGACTTGCTTCGCGCCGCTTTGATCATTTTGCGTTTCGATTCCCGTAGTTGCACACGGACTACGCGATCCCCGTCGTGGTCGGTACCCAATACACCCGAGCCAAAGGGGGTTCCCGTTTCGATTCCAGTTCCTTTAGGAAACTGAATACCCAATCGCCGTCGCCGCTGGTGCCAATGAACTGACCTAGGTCAGTTCTTCGTCGTCCCCTAGTTCCCAGATCTTATTTACCCGGGCTGGATCCTGGACGGTAGCGACTCTCCGAGCTAGTTTCGGCTTCACGATAGCCGATCTTGCTCGCCGAATTCCCATTTTTATCGGTCTTGAGCTGACCGTTGCCGCCGATATATGAGCATCTCCCCAAC